>LBNU01009913.1:102559-160171 GCA_014162995.1 Artemisia annua | reverse complement strand
TTCAGAAGTAGTAGAAACAGAACTATGAAGCGAATCCATAAATCTGCATATCAGATGTAAAAAAAACGAATCAGTTAGCTTATAATCCAACTTATAGAAACAGAGAGCTTATAATTCAGCTTATAATTAGGGTTAGGTGATGTACGGAATGAAGAATGAGCTCAATTAATGAAATCAGATGAAAAAATTAGGGTTTATTAATGAAGGGGATGAAGGAAACCGTTAAAGGAGGTGGTTAGATGAGAGAGAAGAAAGAAACACACACGATGTGTGTGTGAAATAAATGAGGAGTTAATTGAGATGTGAATAAAAAATGATATTTATATAGTACAAAAATACCCTTTTAGTGTAAATTTTAAGTCTAATCTCAGCCACTAGATCAAAATGAATGGAAGGTGAGAATTGATCCCTTGGTATGTAAACAATGTTTAGTCCTCAAATGATCTTTGTTCATAAACCAAACAACTTTTACTAAAATATTATCAAAAAATCTAGACCAATAACAATTAAAACTAAACTTTGCCAGCTGTGCACCATATTTCCCAATTCTCATACATGAGTTTATCACTTTTCTCTCATCCAATGGAGTAAATCTAACTTGTTGAGTCTTCTTGGAAAGTAACCTGCATATCTAACCTTCATCTTCTCCCGTATGTCATGGCCTGAATTTATATTTTTTCCCAACTTTGCTTTTCAATTTAAATTTAAAGTGATTTCTCATATATTTCTAAAGTAGGTCTCAAATAATTTTATGCATCGCTTCTATATAAATCCGATGTCTAAGGTGGTTCCAAAAAACCGCCTACCATTACCGTTAAAAAAATTAAACTTGAATAGTAAAAAGTTACAGCTATGACGTATGTGCCATGACGTATATCCACAAACAAAACACATCAAATAGTTGTATTTTCTAACTTCAAATTTTATAACTTACACCACACATCTCATAAATAACGGATGCTCTTAATGAGATTTGAATCAACAACATCTTGGGTGATGAATCACGATAAACAAAAATTCTTCTTTTATTTTTATCTAATGACTTTGTTATTGCTAACTTTTAGCCTCATGGAGTTATGTGGATCACAAAAATAACTTCATATGTCTAAATTCAGCTAAACAAAAGTACTTCGTAGATGACTAATTAAATTCCACCTCTTATATATCCATCAGATCGATGTGTCATGTGTGTAATTTGAGCCACAAACAGGCAAATCTTATCTATAACAAGCAAAATCTTATCTGTTGTATCGTGTAACATAGTACGTATTAAGTATCACTAAACTTGATATGAGGATCTGTTTTAGTCTTTTAGATTTTAACTTTTTAATTAAGTTCGATGAGTTTATGTACCAATATTTTACAAATGTACAAATGCAAAAAGAACCTCATACATTTTTTTAGAACAAGTAATACATTTTTGTATAGTGTATTTAAATATTGTGTAACATCAACAAGTCTTATAAATTGCCATATAAATTGAAAATGATCTAAATTAACCAGATTGTTATCACCAAAATATGTTATTTTAAGTATTCAACATACAATTTCATAATGATATCTATAGTGAGAATTGTATTTATTTAAGTAATAGTGTTGCTGAATGTAACTTACTACTGTAACTAGTACTTGTATAATCGTATATGTTAACGTGAAAAACATAGCTTTTAGATTTAGATAAGATATGATACATTATTTGCGAAGTTTTAACTTTTAACAATACGCATCTAAACATGAGTTTAGATGAATTTGGTTTATAGAGTTAAGATTTAAAGGTAAAGACATCACTACAAGAAAATAGACATTTAGTGACAGAAGTTTTGAGGAACAAAAAAAAAAAAAAAAAAAAAAAAAAAATTAAATCTTAACCTTTTAGTGACACTTTTTAAAAAAATGTGAGCAAATGTCTAAAATTTTGAGATATAAGGACATTCTTTATAAACAAAATGTGTCACAAATGACAAAAAATATGTACTCGTACTTTTTTTGTGTCTGTAAATAGACTTTTACATACAGGATTTCTATATCTACACTTTTTTTTAAATGTGGTAGAAGCAAATATAATTTTTAGTGACACATCTTTTTTACTTTTAGTGATACCTTTTTTAATTTTTAATGACACTTTTTTTTGTCTTTTAGTGACACTTTTTATGTGTCATTAGAAGACATTTTTTTTGTAGTGCATGTATAATATAATTGTACATTAAAGAGGTTGATAGACTGATAGTTACCACCTCAAAGTCGGGTGATGAAGCATATATGTTATATTCAGAGGCGGACTCGAAACTTCAAGTTATCGGGTGTACAATTTTTTTTAAAAATATAAAAGAAATAAAATAAATGTACAGTTTCATTAAACTAGCAAATAAGTTATTAAAACACGTATTTCTTTTTGACATATTAGTAAACCAACTAAAGAAAGACATGTATTTATGTGACACAAAAGTTTAAGACCAGGTTTATTTCGCAAAAATTATGATTTTTAACGAAAATTTACACTAAGCGACAAACATACATCAGGTTCCCATGAACTCCCGGAACCCCCTTGGGTCCACCCTTGATTGTATTATTACGTTGTCATATTAGTATTTGTAAACGTTAGAGCAAAGGGTACCATAACATGTTAACACCATATTTTTGGTGTCACGTCAGCGCCACATCATTTCAACACCAAATAACATAACATCAGAAAATCACCCGGTATCATAACACCAAATAACACCACCTTTTGGGACTCACCCTTTAAAAAAAAAATACAATTGACAAATTAACCCCTTAACTAATATTTCAATCATTAAATAAACCCTTCACTAATATTTTATTCATTAAAAACTAATACAAATTACAAAATACTTAAAAGAAACATACTTAAATTTTAATAAACATGCGCAAATTTAAAAACTAATACATAAACTAAAGAAACATGACTAATCGTCATCTACTTCCATAAAATTGTCACGTTCAAGCCAAATATGCTCCATAAGGTGGTGTTGGAGATTAAGATGAACATCTTTGTCATGTATTTCTTTTGCCTTTCGATGACGCTTATCACATTTGTCAATCCCTCTGTCTTGCATATGTCTAGCCGGATTCATCCACAGTTCTTTGTATTCACTTAGTGCAAACTTTTAATCTTTTAAAATCATATTATGCAATATGATGCAAGAATACATGATTCTACATATTCGCACAACTTGGTAAGCACCTGCTGGTTGTTGTATTATTCCCCAGCATCCTTGGAGAACACCAAAAGCACGTTCGATATCCTTTCGTGCACTTTCTTGTCGCCTTTTAAAGAAAGTGTGTTTATCGTCTATGGCATTTGTGAACGATTTGACGAAAGTAGCCCATTGTGGGTAAATTCCATCGGCTAAGTAATACCCATTTTCAAACGCAGCTCCATTTACCTCATACGGAGCTAAAGGTGCGACATCAAGAATGTCGTCGAATAACGGCGAATTATCAAAAATATTGATATCGTTATTCCGTGAGCGATGCGGTTTTTTACGTACGGTTTAGGTGTTTAGTACGCTGCGAACAGCTTCAAGCATTATAGTCAGGTATTTTTTATTACCCCTACCATATTGCCCTTGCCATGACACCGGACAATTTTTCCATTCCCAATGCATACAGTCGATGCTACCAAGCATTCCCGGAAAACCATGTTCACGCTCATGTGTTGCATATAGGTTTTGAATGTCATGCATATTTGGTTTTCTTAAAAACTCTGGACTAAACAAATCAATAACGCACATATTGCAATTATCCAGACAATGACGTCCGGTACGCGCACTCATTTACAAATATTCGTCAAATGCATCGGGTGAGTTGCCGTATGCCAATTGGCGTATGGCCATAGTGCATTTCATGATAACACTAATACTCATCCGACCCGTAGCATCGGGTACTTGGCTAAAGTATGCAAAATGATCTGGAAGAGGATCGGCAGTATATGATTCAATACCGGAAACTATTTCTTGAAATAGTTTCCGGCTCGTACGAAATCTTCTACGAAAATCTCTATGAGGATACTTACAACCTGGATTAAAATAGTCGGCCATCAAACGCTCCTCTGCAAGCTCACGTTCATGGGGAATTTGGTTACGGGTTAACCGGAAAGATGATTGGGCTTCTTCTTCTTGTATTCGTTGGTACTCATAGGCGGCCATAATTGTTAAAGCGTCGGTTTCGTCTTCGATATCGAAAAAGGTTACATGTGCGGCGTAAGTTGGATGTGGATCAATTGCGAAAGAATATATATAGTTTGAAAAATTGTTCGATAAGAGAGGTTTATATATGTGGTTTTTTGAAAAAAAAAATAAAATTAAAAAAATTTGTTAAATAAAACTAGCCGTTAGGCTAGTATCTTTATTATTTATTTATTTATTTATTTTTGCTTTATTTTGAAAACTGCCAAATATAAACGTCGGGGAGGGGGTCTTTTGTAAATGTTTATTTATTTATTTATTTATATTTGAATCCAACTAGCCGTTGGGGGCTAGTTTTGTAAAATTCCCACATTGCAACGTGTTTTGCTAGACCAACGTAGAGGATAACGCCTTGCCAACGTCGTATGCTCGGAGTGGACATAACGCCATAACGGCGTTAATAAGTTGCCAGCTAGGACGATTTTGTGTTGGGGCATTATTACTCCCTTCGCTCTAAATAATTAATTATATATTCTCACCATTTGTTGATCTTACTTCTCATCTTTGTATTTATTTATTTTTTATTACGGTAATAATAACACGTGTTATACTCCATCCGTTCCAAAATAATTGTCCACCGACAAAAAAAACACAGTTTAAGAAAGTGCATTTATTGCAGCTTTCTCTTTCTTATTTTTTAACATAATGACAGTTTTACCCTTAACTAATTAATTAAGGTCTCTTTAAAGTTTATAATAATAATTTCAAGCAAGGGCAATATGGTAAACTCGATCAAACTTTCCTATTTATATTTAGTAGTGGACAATTAAATTGGGACATCTAAAAAAGGAAACGCGGACTATTAATTTGAGACGGAGGGAGTATTAAATATATGGATGAAACTGCATATTATGGTCTACAAGACAAGAAAAAGGAAAGATGAGGAGTGCAACAAAACATGAGTGTGAGTCAGTGGGAGGAAAAAAGCAGCGTAACAAAATCATCTCATTTTAAAAAGCAGCGTAACAATTCAACTTAATTGAGATGCATCTAAGGCCTGACACAGTAGATCGGATTTTATCGGTCGATCTCCTATGGTGACCGATGTTGACATCGGTCGAGGCCAATCTGGTGCTAGGGTCACACATCGGTCGAGCAAACAAAAAAAAAAGAATATCGGTCTAAAATTCGACCGATTCTATACACACATTTCACAAACACAAAATGCCAAAATGTAACATATTTGATCACATAGTGTGTGCATTGAATGGCACAGGTAAAACCATGCTTGCCTAAGCTGTTGCGTAATTTGAGTGAAAAAAGGATTAGATAGTGATGAAGGAAAATGAGAACACACAATTCATGATGTTTATGGAAGGTGATGGTGAAATGTGTGTAAATGTATATGTGGATTACACATTTAGCAATAGAATAACATGTTTACATTTTTTGCATGGTAACGTATAACTTTTTGTAGTTAATACGTTTACTTTTTTGCATGTTAAAAATAAAATAAATAAAAAACAGCCACCACTGTGGCACTTGGGTCATGTCTGGTCACTGGAGAGAGAAAGCTGACGTGGCAGCTGGTGACCCAGGTCACCACTGTGTCTAGCCTAAAGGAACTTTTTTTTTTTTTTTTTTTTTTTTTTTTTTTTTAATAACAAACATCTAAAAGAACTTCAAAATGGCAAGAATGCAAAGACTACTCAACAAAATCACAAACAGGTAAACAATTCAACTTAATTAAGATAGTTCATAAAATAGTAAGGTTCATGAAACAATTATTATCAACCAAAATCCTAGAATATTATGAGAATTTATTAATTTTAGTCATTGTATTTGTTTGCGAATGTTCAACTCCATATTTGACTTTTATTCCTTGTACCAAAAAATGAATGGTGGTATTAATAACCTATCAATTTTCGTTTAAAACTCATAAACTATTTTCTCACAATGACTACAAATTGAACCCGTAAATGTTGCATCAAGAGTCATACCAGAATCACAAGTTCGCAAGTATAATTATTCGTCGCTAACACACTGTCGCTTTGCGTATGTATTCGTCAAGTTACTTAAAATGGTGGATCAAAAACCGAACCTAAATCTGATTTGCTAGCTAGTAGTTATCCTATAATTTTTGTTTATATCACCTATAAAATGTTGAAAACCCCCCAAAAATAAAAACCATATAAACATAAACGAAGTAGCATATTCGAGTAATCAGTGAGTACGTTCAAATTTGGAAAAAGAATTATATTAATGGAAATCATAACCTGATAACAGCAAATTGCTCGATGGTAATGTAGCTTGATCCAAGCTATAGTATATATTCATTTGCATTTTTGTGATGGCTTTGAATATGTAGCTTGTTGTGCATCTAACTCGTATGACATTAGGGGTGTAAACGAGACGAGACAACTCGCGAGCTACTCGGGATCGACTCGTAAACTACTCGAAATCGACTCGATGTAAACGAGTCGAGCTCGAGTTCGAACGAGTATATTTTCGAGCCGAGCTCGAAAATACTCTGCTCGTGAAGCTCGCGAGCCTTAACGAGCTTCAATTAAATTACACTTTTACCCTTTATTATACATAAATTTACTTAAGTTTCATACAAATCGAGTCGAGCCGAGCTTGATATGTCGAGTATTCATCGAGTTCGAGCCTTAAATATGAAAATAATCGAGCTCGAGTTTTATATAACGAGTCGAGCTCGAGCTCGAAATATAAAGCTCGATCGAGCTCGAGTCGAGTTTCGAGCTTGAGTTTTAGTATTCGAGTCGAGCTCGAGCTTGGCAGTACTCGGCTCGACTCGACTCGTTTACACCCCTACTCCCAAAAATGACATGATGATATATTAAGTATACATATTCATATTTTTTTATCACGTACGGGCGCATGGACGGACCTTAGTAGAGACCGGGGAGGGCCACGACCCTCCCAAAACTTAGGTTTTACTTATTTTTTTTAAAGAAAATAAACTTTAGCTCTCCCAGATTAACTGATATAGCACCGGCACTCCCTATAAATTCATCCAAGTTCCGTCTATGTACGGGTGATAATATATGGAATATGGACCCCTGGTAGGGATGGCACCTATGGGCAATGGGCATGGGTACCTCTAACCCATCACCCGCCCACGTGATCTTTTTCTCACCCACCCCCCGCCCATTACCCACCAATGGGTACAATTTTCTACCCATACCCATGCCCATGCCCGTGGGTATTTGTTGCCCATGGGTGGTTAATGAGCAGACTTCATGTGAGAAGCCGAGAAGGAGTATTTGAGTGTTCACGATCTGAACTGAGATGTATCATGTATATATCTTTGATGATTTCATCTTTCATACCTTTTGGTCTTGTAACTCAAATAAACTATTAGCTTACCATGTTTTATAGAAAGTTATAGTTATTAAAAATATACCTAGAACCTCACAAATTTTTAAGCAGTATAATAAATTTTAGACTTTTAGTTTAACACAAATGGGTTTACAGGTAGACACGGGTATTTTGATGGGTACACCCGTGTGTATTTTAAATTGATGTCATGGGTTTACCACTGACGGGTATACATTACCCGTCACCCGCTCACCACCCACCGATGGGTAGAAAATTTCACCAACGACCCACCCGTGGGTAAAATCTGACGGGGTTACCCACCTATTTACATGCGAGTACATGCGGGTTATGAGTTTTTTCTCACCCATTGCCCATCCCTAACCCTGGGTTATGAATTTACATTTTGTGTATAAGTGTATAACCATATAAGATTTGCTTTTTTCAGCAATGTAGGGACACAAGAATGAGATGGCCTATGAGACTAGTAGAGGAAACAAAGGAAGAATCAACAATATATCTCACGCTCTTTTCTAAACAGTTTTTAACCTATTTGGCTATTTTCTTTCTTCTAACCACATTTCTTTTATTATATGTTACTACTCGCACTTAGAGAAAACTTTTAACAATCATACTTTTTAGGGTTAATTCTACATATATGTAACGAACTTTCTAAAATTTTCAATGTTAGGTAACTTACTTTCGAAAATACTATGTTAGATAATGAAACTTTAATCTTTGTGCAATATTAGATAATATTGGCTATTTTTGCAACTGGTAACCGGTGCAATCGGTTACCATTGCACCAGACTTTAATAAAAGTTAAATAAAAAAACTAAAATCTTCACCAACCACAAATCACAATTTATTCTGCTTCTCTCTCATCTCTCTACCAACGAATACCACAACTAAAAATCAAACATCTCATTTTCTCTTCATTATCTTCATCTCTATCAATTACATATTTTTCACAAAAATCATCTTTCATCTCTCACATTTACATATTCTTCACAAAATCACTAATAAGAAAAACACTAATTTCTAAACAATAAAAATCTTGCAGACAAAATCCACCACCAGATTCCAACAAAACATATTCCAGCCATTTATTCTGTTTCTCTCTCATTTTTGTTTGTGGTTAACACTCTTTCTTGTCTTTTCGTTTGTCCCAGCTATCCTCATCCCTCTTCTTTTATTGGGATCCAACCATTACTCAAAGTGCCAAACACATATCACTCTTATAACACTCAAAATTTTCATATCTGATGAAACAAGAGCCAATTAAAAGATGTAATCAATCAATTATAGACCTACCAAAGCAGCTTATCAACTCTAATTAGCCTAATTCATCAGATTTAAGAAACACCCAAATTTGGACTCATAAACCCTAGTACACAAATTCTATCAATTAAGCCACAGAACAAATTCAAGAGATTGAGTACATGATAATGAGCAATGAATGACTACTTTAAACACTTACAATCAATGAAACACTCAAAATCAAGAAATCTGGGGTNTTTTCTCTTCATTATCTTCATCTCTATCAATTACATATTTTTCACAAAAATCATCTTTCATCTCTCACATTTACATATTCTTCACAAAATCACTAATAAGAAAAACACTAATTTCTAAACAATAAAAATCTTGCAGACAAAATCCACCACCAGATTCCAACAAAACATATTCCAGCCATTTATTCTGTTTCTCTCTCATTTTTGTTTGTGGTTAACACTCTTTCTTGTCTTTTCGTTTGTCCCAGCTATCCTCATCCCTCTTCTTTTATTGGGATCCAACCATTACTCAAAGTGCCAAACACATATCACTCTTATCTCTCTCCAAAAACTCTTCAATTCCTAATCCTAAATATAAAACCATCTCAATCACTGAAAACAGCCCCGTGATCAATCAAAGTCGTTCAAATGTCAATGAGTTGGATGAAAGTCTGAGTCGGGTCAACTGAGTTAATTTTGAAAACGAACCGAGGATTGAACCGGTGAATATTTGCTAAGGTTTATTGTTTGGAGATAAGACGTTCACATGGTGTTAAAACGTATGAATGTGGATATGATATATGAGGCATTTGGTTTTTGTGGTTGTGAAGATTTTAATTGAATTTGAAGTGAATTGAATAATTTGAGTGAGTCAGTGACTGGATTTTGAAAGAATTAATTTATGGGATTAGTTTGGGATTAGGGTTTAGAAATAAAGAGGGGAAGAAAGGGGGAAAAGGGAGATATAAGTGGGTATCTGACGTCACATGTGTGCCCAAATACCTTAGCCGGTCATATTACATAACATTGAAGGTTGCAATAAGTTTCATTACCTAACTTAGTATTTTCGAAAGTAAGTTACCTAACATTGGAAATTTTGAAAAGTTCGTTACCTAACAGTAGAATTACTTTTTATAACAATACCCTAATTTTGATAACAACAATTAGGAAAATGTTTGATGGGCCTAATAAAGGGACTTAATCATGGACCTAATGCTTAAAATACTTGTACAGTGCATGCACTGTACAAACACTGTACAAGTATTTTAAACATTAGGTCCATGATTAGGTCCCTTTATTAGGTCCTTTTATCAAGGCTCCAACAATTATATTAGTATGAATGGAATTATTGATCTATGAATATAAGGTTACTTTTGAGTATCTTACTTTTAATACTCCCTCCGTCTCATATTAAGTGTCCACAATTGAATCTTTGGATGTCCCAAATTAAATGACCATATTCTATTCCAACTAATGGGATAAGACTTTAGTGGGTAAAATGATATATTTGATTGGTGGAGAGTGTAGTTAGTGGAATATTCTAAAACTTTATGCATTTTGAAAGTGGACAATTAATATGAGACGGAGGGAGTATTGCTTTATGAAATTGTTGATTGATTTGACCCCTCTTTCCTCGTATGCAAAGCAACAAAACCCAAAATACCTATTCTTAATAGAAACAAAATGTAAAACTAAATTGTCTCGAAAAGCGACAACTGTAGATCTAGTTTTTAGATTTTGAAAAAAATAGTAATGAAATTTTCACTTCATTTTTAGTCAATTGCATATGTAATAGCCAACTAAAAAAAAAAAAAAAAAAAAAAAAAAAAAAAGACCGCATATAAACTGCTTTGTGTTTAGCACTTCACGTTGATTTTTGTTAATGTGAATTTGTTGCAGTTGTTTCAAGATATGCTAAAGCATTGATATTATCTCAAGTTTGTATGAACATGACCTGTCATGTTTCCTCATAAACAAAACTGTGAGGTCTATTTATCGATGCGAAGGAACATGACCGGTCATGTTTATATTAACTTGAGAAAATCTCAATCCTTCATTGAATTGTCTTTCGGCCAAGTGAAGAAATGGAACTCCAAGAATGAGTATATGGTTATTGCCTTCCAGAAAGGGGAAAAAAAAAAAAAAAAAAAAAAAATTATGGTTAACTCGATCAATAGCAAAACCGGTGACAGTGATAAATTGGTCACATGCCCAAATGATTACCTAATATTCTTTAATGATAGTTTGTTGCACGCCTGTTATGGTCATTAGTCACACACATTATTATTTAAATAAAGTTGCATGAATGAAACAAATGAAAGAACAAAGTTAAGACAAATTTCACAGCGAAAATAAAAAGATTAGTTATTAACTAAAGTTAGAGTAGCAAAGCTGTGTGTAATACGGAGTATAAATTAGTTGGAAAAACCTTTCTCCTTTGGAGACAGAGGCGAGAGTTCGATCATCACTCCCTGCAAAATGGCCGAAGGTCATCTGAAAGCCTCTCTACCTTCGGGTAGGGGTAAGACTGTCTACATCTCACCTCCTCCATACCCTTTGGAAGACGGGATTGGGTACCGTTGATTTAACTAAAGATCCATAAAAATAGCAATGTCTACAAAGCAATAAGGCAACGTTAAAAAAGCTAAAACAATATCAGATATTTTAAATTAGAAGTTTGTAAGTACTGCCAAAAACATCACATACCAATAAACATTTCTAAACAAGAAAGAAAGATGGAGTTAAATACTTTGGAACAAAGAGTCTGAACCAATTCATCCACATCACATTTGTCACTCCTCTTTGTCAAATATTGCGTACTATATACAACGTAATTACATCATATATGAGGTTATATACAAGCTGATTATGAGCAAATGTGTGTATTAACATCGATTGTAGTTAGGCGTTTTACTGTTTTGTATTTGTCTATTTAAAATGTAAAACCATAAGCATGTGTCAAGACCTTTCTATAGAAACTGTCTACAGAGCATATATAGATACCAAGGCTGATGCCATACAAGAAACTGTTGTTGTGTTGCATGTTACTCGTACTAGTCTAAAGTCTTTAACAACACAACTGCAAAATTTACTCAACCTATTTATCTAGCCATAGCAACACCTAAGAGACCACATACAAAGTAATTATAGAACATTACCACATTACGTCAGTTAGCTCCTCGCTTTCATTCATCATCAAAATTACTTTCATCTGGAATATCTCCAGCTTTACTTCCATCTGCAGTATCTTCACCTTTACTTTCATCTAGTTCCGGAGTACCTTCAGCTTTTTTTTCATCTGGAGAAGGGGGAAACACTTCTACAACTAGCTGTACCAAATCTTCAACACTTTCTCCTAAACGTGAATCAAGATTCTCTATCAGCGGGTCAATTTCCACTACAGATGACGGCCTAATATTGATGATATTTGCAATCTCTGATTTTGTGAGCTTATATGGTTTACATTCAGCCACGAACTTAGCAATGCTCTCTCTTGTTTGACTTTTGGCAACACTCTGTACAAGATAGTCGTAAACCTTAAACTCTGAAGGTGCTATGGGAGCAAGAACCTTTGTCGGGTCTTTTGCAGCTCCTCTAGACTTCAGAAAGTCAAGCACTTCAAAATTTGTAAGTTGGCCCGCGTTTTCTTGTAAGATCTTCATTGCTAGAAATCAGTACCTTGAGTTTTATTGCAGATAAGATTAGAAGGTAAGCGAAGAGAAACAGCATCTTTCAGTGGTTATAACCCGTTTAGTAAGAATGATATAAAATCAATTACTTATGATAGACATTTTCAAACAAACTTTTTCTATGATATAAGGCTGTGTTATATTTTAACGAAACACGAATTCAACCCAAGTTACTAGTAACTTGCATCATAAAGCCAAACATTGAACCAACGCAATCTCAAAACTCATAGGCTGCAACTTCTTGATAGAAACATCCCCATTAGTAATTATCACAAGCTGATTCAAATTGACATATAATTCAAATCCACTCTTAGCTAAATCAAGCACGGTTTATAACACAATAGAAAAAAAGTTTCAAACTTTCCAAAGGTAACACGAGTACTTCAGTTCCAATGTTCAATATTAACATATTACACGCCGTTAAAACTTCGACTACTAGGTGCTAATTACCATACTCTCTCACACAAGCTGTTTGATTTTAACTTCATATTTTCCTTAATACAGATGACAATTGCAACATCATGGTGTTTAACATGATATAGTAACGCTAAGTCACCACATTTCATATTCTAAAGGCTAACTACCCATCCTCAATAATAAGCCAAACATTCCAACTGTGATTCTATATAAAAAACCTAGTTTACATTTTTGTCAATAAAAAACCTAGTAAACCTAGTTTACATTTTTATGCAGTTGTAATCAGGTCGAAAAAGCTTATCGGGTGAGTTCCAACCCAAACCCGATAACCGGATATTGTTATAGGGCCAGGTTAGGGTTGACTTATTTATCTTATCGGATTATCGTTGTTAATGAGAGATGTCAAACACGAGTATGTTGTTAATGAGAGATGTCAAACATAGGCCACGGGACGAGTATTAAACACGCACCACACTTAAAGAATGAAGTTCAAACAAACTAGCTATGCATACAAAGCTCTTTCAATTTCAAATGTACGAAACACTAGTGTATGACAATCCCTCTCAAAGCATTTAGATTTATAGACTTGTTGTCCGACAATTTTGTTTGGTTTTCTAATGAAGTTTTGATTTTTATAATTGATACTTGAGTTATTAGTTTGCTTATAACCCGATAACCCGACATAACACAACCCGAATCAACCCGACCGGATAACACCCCTAGTTGTACTTGTAAAAACTGCCTATACATAGTAGCAATAAAAAACCAGTTTAAATTTTTATCTCACAAACTGAGAAACTAACTATTCTACAATTAATAAATTGGCCATCTTATTAAAGAAAACCCCTTTATTTTAATCAAATATATTTAAAACCCTATACAAAAACTAGAGAGTACTTAACTAAACAAATAGTACGAATGTTTGTAACTTGAATACATATAAACAGTAAAAATATAAATGATGGAAAAGTTAACGGAGACTGTACCAGAAGTAATAAGTGGCGCCGGCGAGGCTAAGCGGTGGCCGGAAAAACAGGGACAAAACCAGCGGCAGACAGTTTTTAAGGTTTTTGCCGGCTGGACTATATTTAGATATCACGGAATTTAAATTGGGCTGAGCCCAATAACTTAACTAATCCAATAACATGTTCGTACATTTTAAGACCATTTTATAACTTTGGAAAATGATTGGGTGGTCTAACTTAAATATTTGTGGCATGATCTTGATGGTTTGTAAAAAAAGTAGATCCTTTAGCTGCAACAATCATGATGATGCCACATAGTTTTAGGCACATCTTTAGGCATACTTTTAGGCCTCCCAATCATAGCTCTATAACTTTGATGGAATATGAAAATATAATAAACGAAAGCGAAAAACATGTGTAAAATACTGAAAACTTTTGTTTCGTTAAAAGTAAACACTTCTTTTTCAATTTTTATGTGTGGGCATGAGGTTTTTTTGTTTCAGGTTATTTAGAAAAGACGGATCTTTGACTCGGATGTTCGTTGTTTAACCTAAGTATTTTGGTAACTGTTTCGGCCTCAAAATATGTGTTATTATGGTGTTCTCTATTATTTTATAATGTCTTCACTGTTGTCACTTAAAATACTTTAGGTAACTTTATTTTTATATGTAGTTTGACTAAAGTATAACTTGAAGAGTTAAGTAAAAAAAACACATATAAACTTAACCGAATGAAACAAAATCATTTCATTCGAGTAACAAATGCATATATCTATTGAACCAGGACATATTTATAACTAGAGGTGGCAAAACAGGCAGGCACGGGCAACATGTTAAACCAAACACGGATAAAAACGGGCAAATTTATAATTCAGATCAAACGAGCCTTGGTCAAAACAGGCTCGAGTAAACAAACCATTTAAAAATAAATAAATAATAAAAAAAATAAAATAAAATAAAAATTAAAAAGAATCCCTAAGCTAAACACCCTCTTATTGTTTAAATAAAGAAGATAACAGATAAAACAAATATTAAAGTCTAAAATATTACGTACAAATAAACATCAAAATAAAATGTCTCCATAATTTAAACCTCCAAATGCCCAAATAAACAAAACATTTAGGTTGATTTTACTGAAAAATACAAGCAACTAAACAAAAGGTCTTCAAATTTTAAGCTTGAAAATGCATACATAAGCCAAACATTAAAGTTGAAACCTAAATAGATTTAAACTACATATCAATAGTGTTCTTCAATCCACACTAAACTACTAAACTTCAGTGTTCTTCAAGCATTCTGTGTTGTGCCTCCTGCTGGTTTCAGTCGAGTGATTGGCAAATAATTTACGTGTTTTCCAAAAAGAATTAGTAAACCGAAACATATGTGAAATGCCAAGTTGCCAACTAAACTATCTATGAAATAACGTTAGTTCACCAAAACTATGTTTCAGTTAGATATAATGCATATCAGTCCTAACTACATACACAACAACATGAAAGTATGTACTGTCTTTCTAATATACGGAGTAGCAAACTACTAGCAAGTTGTAGCTCAATATTCAATTATTCAATGATCCACCCTTGCATGCTTGTACTCAATAATTAGTTTCACAATGGAAAATAACTTAATAAAGATAACTATTGATTATAATATTTGCTTAAATTGTACTATTCTTCATCCCATTAAAATCATAACTAATAGCTCATAGATATATTTAGTAATAGTACTTGATTAAGGATTATGAACTTTTAATTGTTTGGACAAAACAAAAAGAAAGTACAGTAAGTGGTCTAACCGCATATTGCTTTATAGATCAGTCGCTTGCTTACGGTCCTAAAGCATATCAACTACAACTTAAATACATAACGTAATTAAACTTACAAAGAACGATGGTATTCCTTATGCATTTTTCGTGCATGAAAGAATCACAATGTCATCATACACACTCCCAAACTTAGCATAGTAACCGAAAAAACGGTCCCAAACACCCCTTTAATTCAGCTGTAAAAACAGTCCCAGATACCCCATTAATTCAGCTATTAACAGTCCCAAACACCCATTTATTCAGCTATTAACACAGTCCCAAATACCCCTGTAATTAAGCTAATAAAACAGTCCCAGATAGTCCCAAACACCCCATTAGATCAGCTATTAAAACAGTCCAACATACCCTTCAATTCGGGTATAAAAAACAGTCCCAACCACCATAATAGGTAAAGATATCTATCAGTTAATTGGACTAACAAAGCATAAAAACTTAAAAACACATAAATGATACCTTGATAAGTTGATATTCGGTTGTGGAATTATGTTAAGCACAGTTAGCACCATTAAGTTTTCTCCGCTTTTCTTTGAAGCCCGTAAGAGTCCATAAAAAATAAATGATAAATGATGGGCAAAGATCGCGCATAACTTACGCAAAAGTGCCAAAAAAACGCCCAGAAATTACTGTTTGGGCAAAATTTGCCACCTCTATTACCACGTCATATGATTCGACCATGTATAAAAAACCAGAAAATTTTTGCAAGTTTTACCTTGTTTCTGCTACTTTATAGATTTATAATAGTTATAACTTCGATATGGATCAATAAGTTATGCCACGGTTGACATATTATGATCTCAATTTTAAGAAAATTAATATTGTTTCAATTAAAGAACCAAAACTGTACAAACTTTTATTTTGAAAGTCAAACCAATCTCACAATATTTACAAACATCTCACACAATTGTCTTAAACGGGATCTGAACCTGCAAAGTTGGAGAGTATCTCATCACCAGCCCTTTAGTCCAAAAGCAAATTAAGCCCCAAGTGTCAGGGCTCTGATGGACAACGGTCAAAAACCAAGAGTCTGATTATAGTCGGATCGACTGGCTGTCTAGAATCACCCACTGATGCCTCTAAGTCAGTGTCACATGCAACCAATATCATATCACCATCTTTATCTTCATATTTGAGTTTAAAGCTTCCAAGACTAAGCAGAAACCTCGTTGCAATCAACTTTTCCAACTTTACCAATCCATCTGAAAGTATGAATGGAAACTTAACCGTATTCTCTTTGTATGTTGCCTTAACCGTCAAATCTTTCATTGTGTTTGCTGCTGTATTCTCAATATACTGCTCTATGACGGACGTTTTAGGCTGTGCACGCACATCAGGCATATTTGTTTGTTCCTGCTGGTGTGTGGAATTATTCTTACCATGTTGTGCAACAGTGGCAGGATCATGACTTAACTTTCTTGTGCCCAAACTTTCATCAGGGCCATGCCAATATGACGGCATAGATATGTTATCTGCATATATACAGTGTATAAAATGAAGATATGAATCTTAGATGGGAAGGACACACATATAGACATCAAATAAAATATTAGAACTAACCTTTAAGGATAGCTGCGGCATCATCTATCGGCTCCACAGTATGATTCTGGATTTGCTCCAAAGTAATCACTCTCTCAGATCTCTTCCTTCTTCTTTGTGTTGTCCTTTTCTTTAAATAAGGAACAACACCATGGCTTGTTCCCACAGCATCTGAGTTACATGACTCATATTCACTAGTTTCAGACATCCGTGGTACCTCTGATACATTCAGTAAGGTTATAGGAGAAGGTCAAGATTCAGTGTTACAATTAAATGGAACTGCACCAGTTGGAAGTTATAATCAAGATTGAGTAGACGTTTTTGGTTAGAGGTCGAGACTGGACATTGTTCACTACATTGTTAACTTTGATTCACTGTTTTATAAATTGAGTACATAACATCCTTCTTATCTGATGCTGATCCAATATTAAATTTTGGCAAAACCAGTTCAAATGTAAAATTATGAGTCAAAGATACAAACTTAGTTAATAAATATCTTTTCATGATATTTTGAATAAATATGTTATTACAATGATAATGTAGCTTTCTTTAAAAAAGAATTCTAAGAAATTTTATGTAGTTGGAAGACTATTTGGATGACTTTTACTCGTTCGACCAATTTGACCAGTTTCCTTTTCACTTAAATATCATAGTTAAACATGTGAAACGTAAGATATACCCAAATCCACCCATATGTATGGGTAGATTTGGGTTAAATTTAAGTGACATTGCCACCTCTAGAGTTTAGACATCAAACCAACAAGCTATGAACTCACCAAGAAGCCTATCCTCAATCACCTTCATTGTCTCCTCACAAGGTTCGCTGATCTCCTCCAAACCAACTGAAATGCCAGTTCTCTTCATTTTTCTCATTGGTTTATTGGATTTATTATCATAGTTTCTTCCCGTTTTCCCTTTACTAATATCAAAATCCAAACCAACATCTAAACAAGGAACTGCAGCAGCAGCAGAATTAAATGGCATGTTTTCCATATTATCGTCTATATGCCCCAGATTAGGAACTTCACTCTGCTTCTTTTTATCATTTTGCTCATTCTCAAAAAACAGTTGTTGATTTCCTGGCTCTGAAGATGAGACTCCTACTTCAGTTAACAAGGTTACTTGAGAAGGTGGAGATTCAAGGTTCCTATACGGCCACCTTGGTATACCATGAGCTTTGCAAATGCCCTTCAACGTGGATCTGCTAACTACATACATACACAATGTTCGGTGAATATGATAATCTTTACAAAAAAACACAGAAATATGGACATCACATAGAAGCTATATATGAACTAACCGTTGAGGTAAGCCGCAGCTTCACCGATCGGCTTTCCAAAATGTTTCTTGATTTCTTCCAAACTAATCGAACTCCCAGAACACTCCCTTTTTCTATATGTCACCCCTTTCTCTAAATAAGGAACAACAGTGTGGCATGCTCCGGCAACACCAGAGTTAGATGGCTCGTTTTCAATATTTACAGACATTCGTGGTACATCTGATACAGCCAATAAGGTTAGAGGAGAAGGTTGAGATTCCATATTAACAGCACCAATTTCTTGAATAGTCGATGTACTACCTAACTGAAACACATTCTTAATCTGCTGTTTCACTGTTTTCACCAAAAATTGTTGGTCTGCTTCGTTTGTGCTAAGTGTTGGCAAGAAAAACTCAATAACATATTCAGAAGCTAATTCAATACTCTTGATATAGATAGCTAAACAGCTAGTTAGCCTACTCATACGGGCAAAAGGAACCAAAGAGTAATCGTCCTCATCGAGTTCTGTTACATCTTTACAAAACCATGAACCACAAGTTAACATTGATCTCCCAACAACTCCACGGGATTTTTCCAGGTGTCTCTCTATGCAGGCTTCGTGGAATCCCCACATGCTCACGTCTCGAACATAGAATGGTAGATTGGCCGTTGACATGCAGATTTTACCAATACAGCTTTTCTTGAAACTACTACAGGTCTGCTCTAATTGTCCAGAATTAGCCACAAAACTATTATTTCCGGAGAGGGACCATGTCTGAGCTAAAGGTAACTTATGAGTGTCACAAACTGTCTTCAAAGCAATACAGATTTCAGCTAGTTCATGACACCTTCTTTCATTTGAAACTTGTTTCTGGACATCCAAACACAAAATCATAAGAAATATAAACTCGTGCAGATATAGATATAAATGCATGTATAAAACTCACGTAAATTCTAGGATCTTCAAACACGTTTGGAGACTTCAAATTCTCTTCCTGCAAAGTGAAGCCACTTTTATTAAGTGGGCTAAATCAAGATATGAAGCACATCCATTGCAACCATGTATGCAATGATTAAAAAAAATAATAACAATATGATAGCAACCTTGAGTGCTCTCGAGATTTCCTGAACCTCAAAAGCATAATCAACATAATTTGATGATGATGTTACGAGTTCAAGCACTCCTACACACCAACCACTGTTGGGTTCAAATATAGGCAACATAATATATCCATGGATATTGTAGCAAGCAGCCAAATCTTTATTAGATTGTCTGGTTGATAAGTTTTGAATGTCAAAACTCCATTCAGGCGACTTTTTTTGATAAACACGAGCAGGTGAACCAAATTCTTCATCTACATCGAACATATCCTGCTCGGACTTCAACCTATGCAAGTAAATCCCTTCATCATTAACAACACCAAGACCAAAAGGTTGATTCAAAGTCATTAACAAGCAGTGGTTCCCTACAGTAACAGGTGACCAAAACTGAACAAGCACATGTTGCTCGCGGAATCTCAAAGCTGAAAGTACAGAAGTGATTTTTTCCTTTATCATTTGCTGGTCTATGAAATTTAGATCAACCATCGTCTTAGAGAAACCTATGAATACAGAAACATATGAAGACATTAATCAAAGTAAACTATTTATATACTTAGAAACGCAACTTAATATAAACAATATAATTTCACCCACAAATAATCAGAAAAACAATGTAAACTAGCAAGCAATCCTAAACACGCAAACACCCTAAAAAACATCTTAAAACGCAAACGGTCATAAAAACAAATGATCCCAAACAGCCCTTGATAATTATAAACAATGTTTTACAAGAAAGAGCAACAAGACTAAATCGAGATGACATGTAAGTCTACCGCTGTGGGGATTAGCTTAATTTTTGAGCTTATCGGCTTATTGTGATTTCAAAAAGCCAATACGTTTAGTTTAATACCTTATTGGCTTAAGACAAAGTTTGGCTTAACTTTATCAGAAAGCCAATAAGTTTATGCTAAAGTTCTTTTTAAAGCACTTCAGTATAAGTGTTTAGATAAGCTTATTGTTTTATGACTATACAATTAGCCCGGAACTCCCTAAAATAACTTAGCCAAACACCCCGTAAATAAAGCCAATAAGCCCATAAAATAAGCTAATCCAAACACCCACCTTGATCAAAATATCATACAAGTCTTAAAATTGAATTCCAAACCCTAAATAAGTCTTTATATTTACTAGGCAGTGACGGACCCACATGGGAGCCGGAAGGCCACACCCGATTTTAAGTCACGATGTGTAAATTTTTTTATAAAATATGTTTTTTTGAGGCACATGCAACCCCCAATTTTACCTACCCATAAATTCTTTATGGGACAATTTTCGTACTCATAATCATAAATAAAGTTTTGTGCACCACCCTCTCAAAAATCCTGAATCAGTCACTGTTACTAGGTTTAATATTCTCAAATAAAGAGAAAAAAAAAGGGAAATTCATACATGTAAGAACAGAACAGTAAGGACTTACTAGCAGAGTTTTGTTGATGATGATGATTACTAAAAACCCAAAGTCGTGACAAGAACTGAGAATCATTTTCAAAAGGCAGAGGTTCAGATATGCAAGAATATCTCGATTTCAAAACATCCATAATCATTTCAAAGATAACACAAAGTTTGTTATGCTTACTTTATTATTGTACATTTAAAGTACTGTAATAAGACAACTTTTGGATCAGAATTTGACACAAAATGACTACACTTTTTCATATGTGGAGGGGTTTTGGTGGGCGCAAGATTTGGGTCCACTGACACTTTTTCAAACACAGTTACTTGCATCAATTTTTATTTTATTTATTTTTTATTTAGGGATAGTTTAGCTACAATTTTTGTAGGCTGTAGCCAATTGGATGCAATCCTTCACAAAAAATACACTAGTAATGAATCAGGGACCACATAAAAGAATCAGGACCCACAAAAATAATCAAAGACCCACATTTTATAGTACAAAATTATAGCCAATTAGCTGCAAAAATTTGTAGCTAATATATTCCTTTTTTATTTTATATTCACACAGAGCGGTTGATTGTACACTTATCTACGTAACAATTAAAACGAAAAGAAATATAATATATTTGAGGTCAAATTCTTACTCGACAATGTCGACATTATTGTGTAAAAAAAGTTCATAAAATTTATCTGACCATATCATTTCTCATTTTTTTTCAATACCTGCTTGTAGCCTTATATAAAAAGTGTGTAACGAAATTAACTATAATTGAACTATAGATAGAGATCTTGAAGTTTTTATTTTAGAAAAATGTTAGGTTGAAATAGTTGGATTTTAAGCTTGCATGTGTAAGATGACACTAAATGACATAATGAATGTGTCCAGATTAATACGTAATAATGTGTTCAAGGTGGTAATTCAATATTCTCATTTACCATGTTGAGGATATGTATAAATTTTAGACTTTTAATACTTATTTTAGAAATAGTGTGATTTTATTGCCCTTAAAGAAGAGGAAAAAAAAAAAAAAAAAAAAGTACATTAATATTGAAGATATTTTTTTTGAACCTAGTCATATCAAAGTCTCAACCTCATATCAATGAGCTATTTGTTAGAGCTTACGACTTTTAGAAACTTTCAAAAGTTTCTTATCGAAACATAACTTAGTTTAAGAGCTCAAAGCTTTCGGCGCCAACTTATGAACATACCAACTCGAGTGATGTTTAAAGTAAAATGGCGGTCAAGGTCTACATGTTTCACGACTGGCTCCCACAAATATGGTGGTCAAGGTCACATGTTTTTGTTTGTCCTACAGTGTAGTTTGATTGATGTTTAAATCAAAATTGATCATAAAATGGTTATACACGACAAATTATAACAGACATGTTTACTTATTCTTGTGTCATATTGGATTTGTAAAAGAATGTTTAATGTGTCTGAAGTTGCTTAATGGTAGTACAAGTGATGGATTAAGAATGTATTTTTAAGCTAACTTGACCCATTTTGACTCATGTTGACTCGTTATAACTTAGTTTTCTGACCCATATGATATTGGCTACCTTATATATAAATGTGAAAGGTAATTTTAACACCGTAGAGTTACTTTAAACAACCACACGTCACTCCATATAATAACATCATCATATGACACAACATACATAATACATACTCCGTAATACATACTATGATATCCTCAAGGTTCATGATTCATAATACATACTCACATAGGGGAGCTTCTCATGAGTGTATAAAGGGGCCTAGACGTACAACATACAAAATATGCTAATAGACAATGTTGGTCATGGGACAATATGGGGAAGCCAAAGTTGGCACCCGCCCTTTATTTTAGTAGCGTTTATGAGGTTACAATACTAAACACCAATTTTGCACAAACGTTTTCAGTCTGACGTCAAACTTGAATAGTGGCTCTTGTTTCGTCTCTTCAACTGATTTCATGCTGCTTAAATCATCATCACCTAGTGCGACTTTAAAGATAGTATCAAGGCTCTCCATGAATATGGAATGATCAAGATTTTCTGTGGCCATACGTAGTTTCATTACCTTGATATTCCATTTCATCTCCTGCTGGCTTGGGGCAAGCTTCAATATAGTTATTATATTGATTGCAGTCTCTGTAGCAAATCCGTTGGTAGGCATGATAAGTTCCAATGGCCCATACACCTCTCCTTCCCTACATAGAAAGAATTAGAAACATTGTAATAGAGCCCAATGTCTCATAATCAAAGAAATGTGAAAGGATGGGAAATGTCGTACCAGCAGGAGTTGAAAGTATCAGCAGTGGGACTAGTCTCGGGTACTGTTTGGTTAATTTGATATTCAGATGCTATAGGAGTTGGAATTTGTGCCGTTGACTACTCATAAATCCTTTGGTCCCTAAAATTTAAGGATAAAATTAAACATTGTAGATGAGTCCAATATATGTCTTATATCATATGAATGTGACATGTTTGAAAAATCTACCTGCTTGAGACTGAGTCATCAACAAGTGTTCCAGCAGAACTAGTCTCAGATACAGTTTGACTGACTCGAGTTTGATCAGGGGCAGAAGAAGCTCGGGTATTTGTACTTGGTATCCCTTGCCACTCAGGAATTCCTGCTTTGCTACAAGTATTCCTAAAGGTGCCTTTTTTGACTGCAAACTGACATAAGAAGGCAAGAAAAATTTCACCACTTCTAATACAGTAACTTTTTTTTTTTTTTTTTTTTTTTTTTTTTTTTTTTTTTTTTTTTTTTTTTTTTTTTTTTTTTTTTTTTTTTTTTTTTTTTTATTATTTTTAGAACGGCACTTCTAATACAGTAATACTTGAAACAATTGAAACCAAAGATATTTGGGAAGACGAAAATAACGTCGGAGCTCTTTTGCAGCAACCAGACTACTCAGTCCAAAATAAAGAACCAGATGAAAGTAATGAACAAGGGAAAATCACCGGGTATAATCCCTTTACCCAAAAATAATGAACAAGGGAACATGACTGTTTTCTGCAAATCCTTGGTTTGCTACTAAGATTGACACAGGTCTTTGAGCAATCAGTTTTGATTGAAGACTGCAAATCCGCCTGCTGCAATTGAAGCAAAATATTTGCATCATTAGTTATATTAATGACATATGGCCGGGATTGATAATAGACTTAAAATGCGCTCACAAATTTCACTTTCTATCGGTTTAGGACAGGCTATTACAGTAGCCATTCACTACATATCGACTATAGATGTAACCAGTAGAGATGCCCTACTGTTCTGTGTTTTGCTGTTTGACTTTTGACTAAAATTTGACTTTGTAAGGTCAAATTTGCTATATACTTCTAGTACATAAGGCATCTGACACTCACACAAAGCCAAACACATCTAGATAGGCATTGAGTGATGAATATGATGATGATCTAATCTAATAATATATGAGCAAATCTGGATAAATAGTAACAAAGCCAAACACATCTACATAGGCATTAAGAAGGGGGCGAACCTTAAGTGCTTTGTGCTTCACCAATAATAATGTCATAAGAATTTTCCGGTGTATCCGTGATTAAATCAAGCACATCAACACATTGACCATCTACTATAGAGTATGCGGTCTAAACAGCCTTGGCAATGTTATTCAAGTTCTTCATTGGTCCCAGAAATACCAAAAGGCTGACCTGCACACAATCAAGAATTAAGATAATAACTTTTAGAAACAGAACAGAAAAAAGTGAAAAAAGATTAAATAAATGCTAAAATTATTACCAGTGAATAGGAAATTGGCGACTGAGAGTTGTAGAAGAGTGGGTGACTGAGACTCTGAGAGTTGTAACCCAATCAAAACATATTGCCACCTTGTATAGATTTGGAAGATGATTTATATACCACCCAATTACTTTGCACAACCACATGTCACATTGCATGATATTAACCAGGGATGATCAACACGTTTACAACAAACTATGCATGCAAAGTAAAATTACCGGAGGGAGATCCTCTCAAGTTGAAAAATCAACTTGAGTCAAGTTGAGTGATTGTAAGCCATTGGATTTCAAAATTACCAGTCCCTTTTACCAAAAATAAAAGAAGTTATTTTGGTGTTGTCAATAAGTTTTTCTTACTATGAATAGCATGTTACAATACTCTATGTATCCTTATCAACCTACAGAACAGTAACGTTATGTTATATAGCTCTTTAATCTAAACTCGCCCTTTTTATTTCAACTGAACATATATGAGGCAAACAACCTTAAATAGCGGCATTTGTAACACAGAAACAAAAGATAACTAGAGAGTTGAAAAAGAGCACAAGGATATGATAACATCTTGTATAAAAGGGAAATTATATTACACATGCACCTACAATAAGATTCATTAAGTTGCTATTTGCAAAACTAATTGCATACAAATTCCATCTTCAATGTATCAAAACATACATGGTACAACTAACATACATAGTTTGCTCACAGACAACCACATATAACCTCCTCATGTTGGCTGTGGGACGAGTTTGGGGACGCCGATAGGTGGCGCTCACCCTTTATTTTAGTAGCCTATATTAAGTTACAATACTTATATCAATTTGTAAAGGAGTTCAATTTGAGCTTAAGCTCAAAGTGTAGCTCATGTGGCATTTCTTCGACTAATTTCATGCTGCCCATGTCATCATTGGTGCATCTTCAAAGATATAATCAAGGCTGTCCACGAACCAGTGATGATCAAGATCTTCTAAGGCCATAGTTTCATTACCTTGATACTCTATTCCGTCATGTTGTGAATCAGACAAAGCTTGAGTGTAGCTGGTATTAGATACTATTTGATTGATTTGAGTTTCTAAGGCATATGTGTTGGTAGGAATAATTAGTTCCAATGTCCCCTTATAAACCCCTCCATCCCTGTAGAAGATCGAAGATACGTTATGACAGAATCCAATGTCGAATAATGAAGTGAATGTGAAATTGTTATAAAGACCTACCAGCAAGAGTTGAAATCATTAGTGTTCAGACTAGTCATGGGTACTATTTGGTTGACTTGATTTTCTGAGGAAAATGCTACAGTAGTTGTCGGAGTTTCTTCCCTTAACTCCGAAATCGCTTCATCCCTACAAAGTAAGATTTAGACTGTTACATTGTGAATGAGTCCAATGTCCCATAATCAAATGAATGTGAACTATTTGCAGTGATGAGCTACCTGCTGGAGATTGCATCATCAATCAGAGTTCCAAAAGAACTAGTATCAGATAATGTTTGACTGACTTGAGTTTCAGGGGCAGAAGAAGCTCGGGTATTTTTACTTGGTAACCCTGGCCACTCAGGAATTCCTACATTCCTACAAACATTCCTGAAGGTACCTTTTTTGACTGCGAATGAAGAAACATGGCTAATTAAAATAAACTTCACAAGATCTAATACTTAAACAAAATGATCAGCGTATATATATTTAGGGTAGGTAAAAGAAGCTTACTTCCAAGCTTCTCAGCAGCATAGGAGCTACTCAGTCCAAAATATGGAACAAGACGAAAGTAATAAGTGTGAGGAAGTGATCGTGTTCTGCGCATCCTTTTTCGACTATTAATATTAGTATTTATACAAATCCTTCTTGAGCAATCAGTTTGTATTGAAGATTGCAAACCGGCGTTCTGCAAAAGATTTGTAATATCAGTAATTATAATGAAGCAGGATCATAGTATGTAAGGATTGGTATCATATATATGGGATTGGAAATAGTACTTTTTAACATGTTACAAATTAAAATAAAGTGCAGGTCTCTCCAAATATGCACTTGACATCCTTGACATGTCTACACACTTAGAATTTAATACCTATGAGATGCACGAGGCCCTCATCCCAACCTGGCCTAAAGGGAAAGCTATGCTCTTAATTAACCATTTGTAACAACCCAAACTCAAAGGTGTAGAGTCTGTCTGACTCAATAACTTTTTAATCTCAACTCAAAAGTTCAAACCATTGTGAACGTATAGTATTAGTAATATTGCAACAGCTATTCACAACATATTGACTGCATGTTATAAATTTTTCTAAAACTAACTACATGTTCTAATAAAAACCTAACATAATGCATGAGCATGAGCTGGATATGGAGTGAACGAAAATTTTGTATTAACGAATATATGCAGATAGGGGCAGGGCAAACCTCAAGTAGTCTGCAAACTTCAGCAATAATGTTGTCATAAGAATCCGTTGGTGTATCCAGGACAAACTCAAGAACAAGAACACATTGACCATTTAATATCACAGGTACAGCGATGGATCCCCATATCCTAGAAAAAATAGCATCTTCACATGGAGGACGCTGATCTTTAGGATATTTATGCATATCTTGAGTCTGTTCATGAATACAATTCAAGAATACGCGGCCAGCAAGCCCAACAGCTTTTCCTTGCTCAGGATGTACATAGAGTTTGTGGTCTAAACAACCTTTGCGATATACCTCAAGTTCTTTGTTGACCCCGGAAAGACCAAAAGGCTGACATATTGTAGTAAGGACAATCGAGTTTCCGATTTTCTTTGGGGCCCAACATTGAAAAAGAACATTCTGGACTGGAAGTGATAAATTTCTAGCTATAGAAATGATCTTTTGCTTCACCTTCTCATTTGTAGGAACAAAGATATCTGAAAGGTTAAGAATAGTTTTAGAAAGGAGAAAAGAAAAAGCTAAAATAAAACCAGATTATTAACAACAACGGAAATAGATGGTTTATTTGAGAGGAGCCTTTATGAACAAAACATCATTATGAGAATTACAACACTTAACTTTAACTAGTTTAATACGGAGTACACTGTTTGCCTATGGATCAAATCTTGTGGAACAATACTTATATCAACAAGTTATAACTAGTGTCTGTTCTAAGAATCTTATTTCAAGGGGCACCATAAACCATCATACTAAGAAAAACATGTACTGTTGATTTCAATATCATATAAGATATGATACAATTACACAAATAATTCACTACAACTATAGCAAACCTTAATTATTTCTAACTTTGTAAACAGAACTACAATGGAAAATATACATATGTAAATCAAAATACTTAACACTATGAACATGTGAGTTTTTCAAGAAGAGCATAAGCTGGATAAGACCATAGTTGACTAATAAAATGTTTTCATAAAAAGTTGACTAATCAAGCCCCCATTTTCTCTTGATCAAATCAGCTGAAACAAGTAAATATCACATAACATATTAGCAATGGATTCGTGATTAGCATATTTCTGCCTGAAATGAATTTGACATAAATCTTACAAATCTAATACCCAATAAAAGAATGCTTCTTGATCTTCTTAGACCACAAAACACGAGTTAGTGAACTCGTATCTTTGGTCTAAGACGGTGGAGGTTGCTCCACCGTCCGACCTGTGAAAGTGGTTGGAAAAGCTGAAGATGAAACTAAACTATAGATTGAAGATTGCATCTTCAAGAACTAAAGAAAGAGATAGCAATAATATGCTATAAATAAAATAGTAGATAAATAATACTAGTCGAAAAGACACAACTATATTCTTCCTTAACAGTAGCTAACAATCATTTTCTGTACATGTATATTAGCTACAAGATTCCTATATAGTTTAGTACTAATAATTAAGATTAGTACTAAGCTACAAGATTCCTATATATGTTTAGTTGAACAGCTGAACTTACAGTGAATTTTTGATGATGGAGGAGGGAAAGGTTCACCAGGTGAAACCTTCAAATTCCAGTGAACTGATCTGGTTTGATCAGTCCAGCCTGCACTCATAGTAGAACAAGCCATAGATCTTCAACGACTCTTCTTCTTTGGTTCAGGTTCAGATTATTCTAAATTGATGAAAGATATGATTGAAATATGTGTGGTCTGTCACTTCTTATATACAGCCAGACTATGACTCGGTCCACAATTTGAGGGTGCAAATAGAGGGTTAATTAAGGTGTATAAACTAAACTCGTTTTTCAACGAGATCATGTGAAAGCAATCCTCCACTATATTACATGGACCCACGTGATAACACAAAATATCACTACTATTCCATTAATCAAACAAGAATTGTTATGTTTGTGTATTTATGTTAATGGAAGTATGATGTTTATTTAAATTTGCTTGTTTGTCAAGAGCATGCAACTTTATTTATTTATTTATTTTAAATAATTTTTTAGCCCTTATCAAAGAAGCGTTCAATGGCAATTAGATTTGTCAAGATATTCAGTGACTAGCAATCTAGCATGTGAGTGTCTTTAAACCATTAATCAAATTATAAAATATACCCCTCTAATAACTGAAAAGCATAAAGAAATCCACAAATAAGGATCATGACACAGATTGTTTAAATTGTGAATGGTTGAAGAAAAAAGTATGCAACTAAGATGTTTCAATGAATCGTGTTGTCGATAATTTACGACTTGCATATCATGATATTTTAGTAACGCCAAGCTTGTGAAAATACTGACAATTTAATAAAAAATAAAAAGAACATTAATAATATATTTAGTTTTTGTTTTAATGTGTATATGTCATTTTACTCTTTATACTTATAGTTATATATTCATGTTACCAAACTTTCTTATGAAACAAAGGGCATATGCGAACTACAATTGATAACAACTATAGTGTTGATGCTAATAATTTCTTCACTAATTATACCCGCAACAAGTGTAGTGTACAAATTCAACAAATTAGGTGAAAATCATATATCACAATACTGCGATTTTGATCTTATTTACAAGCTTTATATAGCTTAAACCCTTTGTTCAGAATATATACATGGCTTGAACCCCTTTATATGAAGCCTGCTGTGAACCGTCTTTTAGAGCTATGAACCCTAGCTTAGACCCCTGTCAGTCTTTTTGGACCTCACATCTGCCCATTCCATCCTCCATTTTCCACTAACCGCGAACCACCTCCATATCTCTTTGCTCCCGAGTCATCTACCACCCAACTTCTACTATACACATCCTCAAAATAAAAAAATTTAATAAACCGCAAGCCTTTATTTCTCCATCTCATTTCCGTAGTCATTATTTTTAATTTTATTTAAAAATCTCGTCAAATACTCAAAATACTAGTTAAAATTATTTAACTTATTATACCTAATCAAAAAATAATTTTACAAAATTATCAATTAATTGCGAAATAGGTAAGTATATTTGATTTCGTGGGTCTATTTTTGTGTCTGATCAATTATATTTCGGAAAGAAGACAAACAAAATTATACTTCAATCAAGTATATCATTAATCTAGCTCCAAAAAAAAAAAAAAAAAAAAAAAAAAAAAAAAAAAAAAAAAAAAAAAAAAAAAAAAAAAAAAAAAAAAAAAAAAAAGTACTATCATTAATCAATAGAACCAATGTTATAATAAGGGCAAAAAGTTCGCAATCATATTTGTAGATATAAAAAGAGAAGAATCATATATCCATCTAGGTCCAGGTTCAGATAATCTATTCATGGGTTCAATTAGTACCGTACATACGGTCCTACACAATCAAATTGCCCGGTTTGCTAGTGGAGATCCATTGATGGCTATATGTACTTTTGGCCACAAGATCTTACACAATCTAATGGTTGTATGTATATACAGCCAGACCAAAGAATCGGTCCACAACCTGAAGGTTCAGATAGTGGGTTAAATCGCATAGCTTGTACACAATTTCAACGAACCCATGTGAAGGTAATATCCACTATATTACATGGACCCACAATTCAATTATTTAATATATGGCGTGTGATGATAACTAAAGCTGGCAAATTGGGTACCTGCTAGGACATGTTAAGGGAAAAAATGTACTATGCAATTTTTTTATTTTTTAAAATAATTGTTTTTAGTATTCTAGGGTTCAATATTTAACTTTTTTGATACATAAAACGTATAACTGTCATACTCAAACCACCAAAACCAAGTGTTAAACGAATCGTTTTCATGTTTGAAACTTATGTTATTCGCGCGCTCCGAACCTGTTAAAACCTGTTAAGACACGATTTGCCAGCTCTAATAACGCAAAATATCGATTACAGAGATCAATTAATATATCGAGCAAGAATTGTTGTATTTGTTTTTCTGTATAAGTTAAAATTCGAAAAAAAAAAAGAAAAAGAAAAAAACTTTCTCAAATTTCTCTCACTCTACTTTCTCTCTGACTTCCTAACAAACTTCCTGCCATTTTTCCATTACTAAAACTCACTGTATCATCAATTTGCCCAATCAAATCATAATATTTTTCAATTATGAATACATCAATCTATTTTTGGGTAAAAGGGTTAATTCACCAAAGTAAAATTCATTACACCAAAAACATTGAAGTACAAAGGATGAGGGTGACTTCCCTCATCTCAGTCCCTTACGACACTTACAGACTCTCATATAAGAATGACAAACCATTCCTATAACTTACCAATAACCCCTATAAGAGTGACAAACCACTCTTATAACTAATACATGAACATAAAACTACAACGTCTGTAAGATTACAAATTAAAATCTCAAGTAAATACTTGAATCTTCTCACGTCGTCATAGAAGTCCATAACCTTCAACGATGCAGCCGAAACCATGGTAGGATAGAAAATCCACACCATTGATCCAAACAACTACAAAGATCCCCATTGATCCAATCAGGACCAAACCAGCACTACAACTCGATCCAATACCTCATCTACTACAAATTTCAAAGAGGTGAAACTCCAGCTAAGAATGAAACCCATTGTATCTTGTTCAGTCATAGACGAAAATAGGGTTGGCCGACCCTAACTTACAGAACTTCTTGATCATGTTAACTTCCACATTCATGGATCATCAAATTTGAATTCAGTTCACAAATTTCACACAACGGTTGGCAAGCACAAACTCGCTCCAAAAGTGTATGTTTAGATGCAAAACCGAACACCAATAAGGCAATAAGAATAACCAAAAAATACGAAGAAAACAAACGTACGTACAAACCAATCCACAAGCCCCATCCACCAAGTCTGAACATGCACATAAACATCCATACGAACCAAACTTGTGTAGTCAAACGGACTTGTACATACAATAGGGTTTAACCCTAACTTCCAACAATGATGGCAAAAGTTTTTTGAATAAGAAACCAATAAAACTTAACTTCTAATAGCGAACAGCAGCAGCACCAAACGCATCAACACATACAGGGTTCTACACAAAAGAAACATCAACAGCTCCCCTACCAAATGTCATGCGATTCACAGGTGCAACTCAAAGCAAAACCACTATGGCTTGATTCAAACATCATCATCTGCCGAATGCAAACAATGTCATCATAATCGTTGTAACGAAAAGAATCCACCATAGACGATCACTAGGATTTAAAAAACCCTAACATTCAACTTCAATCCCAATCCACATGACCATAACCATGATAAGCAATAGAACCAGGACCAAAACAAATAATAGGGATCCCGAATCCCTAACAACCATCAGCAAAACCAACATCTCTCCATAAAACCCACAAATCACGAACATGAATCTGATAAAGAACATGCCAACAACCAAACAAACCCTAGAAGGGTTAACGCTCAGATCAGCAGATCACCTTCCAATGAATAAAATAAAAACGAAACCCTAAAACTTAGGGTAACATTCAATCAATTATGCACCAGTGAAACAACCAGATCGTACCAAGTAATAATATTGTTTAAATATCACATGGATAAGTAAAACCGACATAGGTATATACCATAATACGATCAAACACAGCCCTTTATATTCGAAACCCTAAATAACGATAATAATATTGAAGAAGTTATGGTTTCGAAAAATCAACAAAACAAGAGAGATCTGATTAAAAACATGTTACCGACCACCCTCCAAGGATAGAGGAGGGTGGCGGTCGGAAATCTCCACAAGGGAGAGTTATACGAACTTTAATTACGATGGATAGATATTATTAAATACATCAATCAATTCATATCATCATTGCGCATGCAATGGTGTGAGTTGATTTGATTTTCATCCAGTACAGGGAAAACCCCCAATTCGTGGGATTTAGGGATTTTTGATTTCTTGTGTTGTTCTTTGTATCTTTTCTGAATCTTTATTCATTTCTCTAAGAAAACCCCAAAAATATTAGTGTAATTGTTCTGAATTGAAGATTAGTATTGTTTACAAGTATGTCGAATAATAGACGATCATCAATGCGTAATGTTAGACGTCCTGCTAGGTATGGGGATTCTGTTTTTAGTCAAAATAAGAGAAATGGGAGTAAGAATAATGGAAAACAGAACAATCAAGAGCAGGCAAAGAGTGAATGTGGAAATGTAAAGGGTGATGGAAAAGTGAGTGAAGAGATTGGGAATAAGGGGAAGGAGAATGGGTTTGATGATGATCTGAGTGGAGAAAGTTTTCCTGTTCTACAAAGTCAGGTAAACAAATCTAAGAATGTAGATGATACTCCTAATTGTGATATTACTGAGAATGGACAACAGAATGATGTTAATACTGATGTTAGTTCAAATGTTGATTGTGTAATTGAGAATGCATGTGGTACTAGTAAGGAAAGTGGTCATACTAAAGATAATGTCAATAATAGTGCTAGCCTGAAGGAGATTAGGAAAGAAAACACTAGTACTTTGGCTGATATGCTTAAAATTAGTTCTCATGATAATACACTTCTCATGGTTCCAACTGAATTGAATGAAAATGGGGTAGAAATTGCCATTTTTTATGAAGAAATTGTTGAACTAGGAAGTGCTAAATGGGATAAAACTGTGTGTGGCCAATTTCTAGGATGTGTGGTTAGTTTTAATGAGGCAAGGTATCATCTAAGGAGAATGTGGAATAAGTTTGGTCTTGAGGACATGACTGTGAATGATAAAGGGATCTTCTTCTTTAAGTTTCAAGNACAAATTCTCTCAATTCTTTTGTCTCACAAAACACTCTGTCTGTTTTTCCACTCACAATCTTCTCTTTCTGCTTTTGACTCACTAATCTCTCAATTCTTTTAGGCTCACAAAACACTCTGTCTGTTTTTACACACAATACTTCTCTTTCTGTTTTTGACTCACCAATCTCTCAATTCTTTTTGGCTCACAATACACTCTGACTATTTTTATACACACACAAACTCTCTTTCTGTTTTTGATCTCCCCAACTCTCTCAATTATTTTGGAATCACTTGTTGAGGAAGAGGTTTTAAGGCTAAATAATGAGGATAGGATACATGTTGATAGTGTGTTAGAAACTAATGTGGATCCAACAGTGAATGAATGGGATAGTTGGAATGATGAAATGAAAGTGTATTATAAGAACAAAAAAGAAATGATAGATGCTTCTAAGAAATTAGAGAATAATGAGGATGTTGTGCATGACTTATCTCAAACTGGAGAGAGTTTACTGAGGAATGAGGTTGAGGGTATTTGCAGTCATACCCTTAACTGAAAGTTGTATTTGTTTCAATAATACCATTGTATATAGATAGTATTGTATTATAGGTTTTAGTTTTTTTGCTTTTTGTGTGAAAAAACAGAAAGAGTGTATAGTGAGCCAAAATAATTGAGAGAGTTGGGGAGATCAAAAACAGAAAGAGAGTTTGTGTGTGTATAAAAATAGTCAGAGTGTATTGTGAGCCAAAAAGAATTGAGAGATTGGTGAGTCAAAAACAGAAAGAGAAGTATTGTGTGTAAAAACAGACAGAGTGTTTTGTGAGCCTAAAAGAATTGAGAGATTAGTGAGTCAAAAACAGAAAGAGAAGATTGTGAGTGGAAAAACAGACAGAGTGTTTTGTGAGACAAAAGAATTGAGAGAATTTGTGAGCCTAAAAACAGAAAGAGAGTATTGTGTTTTAAAAACAGACAGAGTGATAAGTGAGCCAAAAGAATTGAGAGAAAAGGTGAGCCAAAAATAGAAAGATAGTAAAATGGATATTAAAGTTGCTTCATGGAACATCAGGGGTCTGAGCACTTCTGATAAACAAAAAGAGGTGAAAAAGATTATTATTGAGGAAAAACTTCAGTTGTGTGCTATACTAGAAACACATATCAAGTATAGTAAAGTCAAGAGAATTGGTGACAAAGTATTTGGTAATTGGGACTATGTAACAAATGCTGAGGATAATAACAAAGGGTGTAGAATCATGGTTGGATGGGATCAAAATAAGATGGATGCCTGGTTGATTACTAAAACAAGACAGAGTATGCTTTTGTTGGTAGAAACTGCATGTCAAAAGACCAGGTTCTTCTGCACCATTGTATATGCTAGTAACTCTGCAATTGAAAGAAGACAATTATGGAAAGAAATGGAAGCTTATAAGCAGGTTACTGATGGAAATGCTTGGTAATACTAGGTGATTTTAATGTAACTTTGGAAGTCAATGAGCATTCTAATGGAAACTCAATGCACTCTACTGACATGATGGAATTTAAAAGGTGTGTTGAGAAAGTGGAAATTGAAGACATCTCTAGATTTCAATATACTTGGACTAAAAGTCTGAGGAACCCCAATTGCAAAACACTAAAGAAGCTAGACAGGGTAATGGTAAATGAGAACTTCTTAGACACATTTAGAACTGCTCATAGTGTGTTCCTCCCATACATTATCTCAGACCATTCACCTGCTATTCTAATAATACCAAATGATGGGGTGAAAAAGAAGAAAGCTTTCAGAATGTCCAACTTTATAACTGAGAAGGAGGAGTTTATGCCAATAATAAAAAAAGAATGGGACAAAAGTATCAATGGATTTCAAATGTATAAGGTAAGTCAAAAACAGAAGTTACTCAAGCATAAGTTGAATCAGTTAAGCTGGAAAAATGGTAATGTACATGAAAGAGTCAACATACTGAGAGATAAGATCAAAGCTGCTCAAGATGAAGTTGATAAGAACCCTTTTTGTGAGAACAAGAAGAAACAAAGTTGCCAATAGCTACAAGAGTACTGTGAAGCTATTAAAGATGAGGAGAATTTTCTATTACAAAAAGCTAAGGTTGATTGGCTGAAGGAAGGGGACAGAAACACAAAGTTTTTTCATAAAATCATTAAAGGGAGACAATATAAGAGCAGGATAATGGCTGTATGTGATGAAAATGGGATTAGACATGAAAAGGAACAAGTTGCACAACAGGATCATTTTCAAAGGTTTTGGGTACTAAAGATGATGTTGCAGATTTTAATAGTAATCATGTCAGATTTCCAAACAAGTTATCACCAGAAAAGGCTGAAAGATTGGTTAGACAGGTTAGTAAGAAAGAAATCAAAGATGCAATGTTTGATATAGAAGATTCAAAAGCACCAGGGCCAGATGGATATACTTCCAAATTCTTTAAAACAGCTTGGAGCATTGTAGGAGATGAGGTGTGTTTGGCAGTACAGGAATTTTTCACATCAGGAAAGTTACTAGGTGAGTTGAATGCTACATTAATATCACTAGTACCTAAAATTCCAACCCCTAATAAGGTCTGTGACTTTAGACAATTGCCTGTTGTAATGTCCTTTATAAGTGTATAAGCAAGGTGATTACAAATAGAATTAAAGGGGTTCTAGGGGGATGAGAACCAAATATTTCTGGCAGGCAAATAACTGATAACAAACTTTTGGCACAAGAGCTTTTAAGAGGGTATAATAGGAAGCAAAAAATTAAGAAATGTGCACTTAAGATTGATTTGCAAAAAGCCTATGATACTTTAGATTGGAAGTTTTTAAAGAGTGTCTTGGAGCAATTTGGGTTTCATAGCAGGATGGTAGGTTGGATCATGACATGTGTCACCATTACTAAGTTCTCTTTGAATGCCAATGGGGAAAGGATAGGGTATTTTAGTAGTGGTAGAGGGTTAAGACATGCAGACCCAATTTCACCATACCTATTCACTATGGCCATGGAGGTTTTTAACTTGCTTATAAAGAAAAACATTGAAAATGCTGAGGTTTTTAAATACCATCAAGGGCAAGAAGCTTAGAATAACTCATTTGGGATTTGCAGATGACTTGATAGTGTTTTGTCATGGGGACAATCAATCTGTCAAAGTAATTAAAGACACTTTAGATGAGTTTAGTAAGTATTCTGGGCTTAAAGTAAATATGCAGAAAAGTACTAGTTTTTTGGGGGGTTATCAGTTCCTGAGCAAGAAAATATAGTGCAAATTCTCCCTTTCACAATTGGGAGATTGCCTGTTAGGTATCTAGGGGTACCTCTGATTACAAAAAAACTAAGCATTAATGATTGCAAGCCATTGATTGAGAAGGTAAGAAGTAGAGTACAAGATTGGAGAAATAGAAACCTATCCTATGCAGGAAGACTACAATTGATAGCCTCAATATTATCCACAATGCAGATTTAGTGGGCCTCAGTCTTTATCCTTCCCAAAATAGTTGTTAGGGAAATTAACAAACTGTTGAAGGGTTTTCTGTGGTGTCAAGGGGAATTAATAAAGGGTAAAGCTAAGATTTCATGGGAAAACATATGTAAACCTAAAGATCAAGGTGGGTTGGGTATTAAGGACTTACAAACATGGAATGAAATCCTGTTTATGAAACAATTATCGAATATTGCAGCAAAAAAGGATACTCTGTGGGTTAAATGGATCAATGTGGAGAAACTAAAAGGAAGAAATATTTGGGAGGTGCCAATTGATAATAATAGTAGCTTTGGATGGAGCAATATTTTAAAGATTATGGAAAAAGTTAGAATGCACATTGGTTATAAGATTGGTGATGGGAAGACAGTTTCAGCATGGTAGGATAAATGGTGTAGTGAAGGCCCTTTAAGTGAGTTCATTTCTAATAGGGAGATCTATAATGCAAGGTTTAAAGGTGATTGCACTGTTGATAGTTTGATTGAGAATGGGTCTTGGTGTTGGCCTGATGATTGGTTAATCAAGTTTCCTAAGCTCAGAAATATACAAGTTCCTACACTGCTTAATGATGATATGGATAAAGCTGAATGGATAACAAATGATGAGAACAGTAAAAAGTTTGCAAGTAAAATAGTTTGGAAGGACTTATGCTGCAATGGTATTAAAGTCTCATGGAGTGCTTTAGTATGGTTTCCACAAAATATACCTAAACACTCCTTTGTACTTTGGTTGGCAGTTCAAGAAAGGCTCCTGACACAAGATAGAATTGCAATATGGAATACAGATGGGGATATGAAGTGTGTTTTCTGCAAACAATGCCTTGATTCACATGAGCACCTATTTTTCACTTGCCCTTATACCTGTAAGGTATGGATTGAGTTGCAAAAACTAATGGACAAAAAAATTTCTTCCAATTGGAAAATCATTATTGAGGAGTACTCTGCATTGGAAAATAACAAAAACATATGGAGTATAGTTAGGAGATTGATACTGGGAGCAGCAGTATACTTTTTGTGGCAGGAGAGGAACACAAGGATTTTCAAAAGCTGTGAGAGAACTGTGGAAGCTTTGGTACAGAATGCTATGGAAAGTATAAAATGGAGAGTAATGAGCTTTGTGATAAAGGATACTGCTGAAGTCAAGAACTTTGAAGAAAAGTGGAATGTGCAGATTAGAAGAGTCAAAAGCAATACAAAGTAAAGATGTATAAGTAGTTTGTCTATTTTGATAGTATATAGTCAGTATAAATGTTTTAGAATTAGGCTTATTTGTGGCTTAGGCTATGGTTAAAACATCATGGAATATATCCATGGATGTGTTATGAGCCTTATGTACTTTCTGTGATTAATAATATTTCACCTTTCAAAAAAAAAAAAAAAAAAAAAAAAAAAAAAAAAAAAAAAAAAGTAAAGAATTCGCTAAAAGTTTGAATGTATTAAAATTAAAAATCTCATTTAATTATAGTATATAATAATATTTTATCTGTGTTTGTTAAATACATTTTTTATTTAAAAGAAAAGTTTGAATGCGTTAACTATAAATTAACACGTTTCGATGAACACTAATTAGTAAAACACAAAAATAAAACACAATACAAAAAGGAATTTCACACATATATATACAATGGACATGCAACATCTGTAGTGCCCCATTAAATTCAGAGTGTCGCATGTATGATAAAAATTTTGTTTATTTGGATTTTCAACAGTAATATAAAAAAGGTAAAGACGATAAACGATATCATTTTTTTTGGTTCAAATATATGCATATAAAGAATCTACATTTTTAGTTAGGGTGGTGTTAGGGGTACCTCCCTAGACGTTAGTGGAACCTCCCCTCCTAAGCCACTTTTAGCCATTATGTGGACAGGAAAAAAATAGCTTTTTATCGTTTTCTGTTTCGTATTTTCTGTCTATTAAAACTTTTGACTTATAATATTTTATATTTTTTTTTTCATACTTTCAATTTGTAGTTTTATAATAAAACAAAATTATAAAACTAAAAATATAAATAAAAACAATATCCATTTAGGGGCATGTATAACTATCTCCTTATAGTTATTGACGTGGATAAATTACTTTTGATATGAAACTTTTAATTATGTGCTTGCGGGTAGGGATCCAGTGAGAAGAAAACTTATAAAGAGAATGATGAGAAATAACCATAACCAAATATTTGAGATGCGTCGACTTGGATTAGATCCATCTCTATTCATTTAGATGCATCCCAATTAGTTTCGAAAATGATCTTCAAGTGAAAACGATGCAAAGTAGCACTAGCAACAAATATGACCCGCAGAGAACAAAAAATACATAGAATTTGCCTAATTTGCTAAAATGCATCTAATATATGTATATGCATATAATTTTTAGCTAAAAAACATATTAGGATGCATCTAAAATATTAGGGATGCATCTAAATCAACTCGATGCATTCTAATATGTGGTTATAGTTATTTCTCATCTTTTTCATTTTAAGATTTCTACTCATTTGATCCTAATTCATGTGCTAAAAGTATTTTGTTAAACCTTTTTATTATCTTACGTCAACAAAATTATTCATATAATTATAGTAAAGAAAAGTAAGTTATTTATATTTGTATTCAGATGCATATCATATCATACTATCTTATAATGGAGGAAAACATTTTCCTCTATTAAATGCCTTAATTTTAAGCAATACAACTTAATATGCAACTTGTACAAAATGATTAATGCTATATATAATACATTAAACAATCATTTTTTCACCTAATTATTTAAAGCATTCATTAATGTACGTTTAATGCTAAGTTATTGTTTGGTAATGAACATTTAGGGTCTGTTTGGTTTATAAGTGGGTGTGGAATAGGATTTGGATTTGGTTTAGGATTTAAATTTGATTTAAGATTTGAAGAGAGAAAATATATTTATTAAATGTACTTTATAACAAAATTATAATAATAAAATATCATTTAAAAATTTATATAAAAATAGTATATGAGAGTAGAAAGAGGTGGGGCTCACAGGTTTTGCCAAAACCATCCAAAATTAATGTGGAATTAAATTTAATTCCTTCTATTATTCATTTAATTAAAAGAATGAACCAAACAACAATTTCTTGTCACATCAAACTTAAAACCCATTTCGAAGTATCAAACCAAACGCACCCTTAAATTTTTTGAAATTTGCATATTCAAAAAATATTTATCATATATGTATGTATTTCGATAAAAGTTTAGTGAAATTCTAATCATTTTGCTAATAAGTTCGATTGAAAAGAATTGTGCACGTCAAAGTACGAAGATTTTCAGATGATTTATAAAATATGAAAATGTGTACATATTAAGTACGAAAATTCTTTATGTTTACACGTTACATAATATTGTGACAAATATTAAGTACGAAAATTACATAATATTGTGACAAATATTACATGAAAATCATATATCACAATTACTGGATTTTGATCTTAAACCCTTTGTTCAGAATATATACATGGCTTGAACCCCTTTATATGAAGCATGATGTGAACCTTCTTTTAGAGCTATGAACCCTAGCTTAGACCCCTGTCATTCTTTTTGGACCTCACATCTGCCCATTCAATCCTCCATTTTCCACCAACCGCGAACCACCTCCATATCCCTTTGCTCCCAAGTCATCTACCACCCAAATTCTACACATCCTCAAAATAAAAAAATTGAATCAACCGCAAGCCTTTATTTCTCCGTCTCATTTTCGTCGTCATTATTTTTAATTTTATTTAAAAATCTCGTCAAATACTCAAGATAGTAATTAAAATTATTTAACTTATTATACCTAATCAAAATTTAATTTTACAAAACTAAACAAAATTATCAATTAATTGCAAATAAGGTAAGTATCTTTGATTTCGTGGGTCTATATTTTGTGTCGGTTAAATTATATTTCGGAAAGTAGACAAACAAAATTATACTTTCATCAAATATATCATTAATCAATGAACCAATGTATTAATATGAACATATAATATGACTTGAATATCTTATCAAGATACTACAAATTATAAGGGCAAAAAGTAACGCAATCATATTTGTAGATTATAAAAAGAGAAGTATCATATACAATTATCCATCTAGGTCCAGGTTCAGATAATCTATTCATGGGTTCAATTAGTACCGTACATACGGTCCTACACAATCAAATTGGCCGGTTTGCTCCGTGATTATCGTGTAGAGATAATACATTGATGACTATATGTGCACTTTTGGCCACAAGCTGTTACCCAATCTAATGGTTGTATCTATATACAGCCAGACCAAAGACTCGGTCCACAACCTGAGGGTTCAGATAGTGGGTTAAATAGCATAGCTTGTACACAATTTCAACGAACCCATGTGAAGGCAATAATAATATCCACTATATTACATGGACCCACAATTCAATTACTTTAATATATGGCGTGATGATAACGCAAAATATCAAGTACAGAGATCAATTAATCGAGCAAGAATTGTTGTATTTGTTTCTGTATATAATTCGAAAACAAAAATGATTCTTATGCCTAATTAGCAAGCCTAAATAGCGTTACTCATTCGAAAAATCTAAAGAATTCGCAAAAGGGTGCTCGCTTAGAGAGTTGTGTATAGTTGGTGTTATAAGGGGTTTTTATCCATCATCAATTTATCACATACCTTATAATACCACTATAACATAAATACTTCTTTAACAAATTCCTATAACAAACAACCAAAAATACATAACTCACGCAGCCAAAAAAAAAAAAAAATGCATGCCAATCGGATGACACCTATAACATCAAGTGCCGGTGCATTGTAAACAAGAAAAATGAATTGCATGCATAAAACTAAACCTAAATTTAAACTTAAAGATGTGATTGGTTCATTTGAAAAATTAATTGGTGAAAAATGATGAGAGAGAATAATAAGTGTATAACATTTATCATGAAATGAATGGATTAGGTCTATTAGTATGTCTATGGCTGTTTTTTATTTTATTTTATTTTATTTTTATTTTTTTTCAGCATTAAGTGGTGTTAAAAGGTAAGTGGGCCCTTTTCTAAATGAACGTCTGGTTGATAAGAGAGAGGTTTTGTAGAGTCTACATACTCAGAGGCTCATACCATTAAGTGGAAAAAAGAACATCAAATATGTCAAGTGGGCCTAAATATGTTAGCAACCAGCACATTAAATAGAAAAGAAACGGGCCCTATGTTTTAGGTATATATATTACTACTCTATAAGCAATACCATTGGTTGACCCGGGAATCGGGCCGGATGTGATCGGGTTTTTGCTTGTTTGAGAACCGGATTGAACCGCCGATTTTCAGTTGACACGAGTTAAACTCGGTCGAGTCATGACTTTTTATCAAAAAATCTAATAAAACATTTTTTTCCCATCAACTTTTTTAAGTTTGACAAACAAGTTGAAGTGGTGAGAACTAATGTTAGTTAAAATTGTAAAATAGTAAATTAAAGTTATAAACTATCTTAGAAACACTATCTAATATAGTTTTAATATAGACTCTTATAACTTAGAATCATAAGTTGATTGTTGTTGCAAATCTTTGTTATATTGTTATAGATAGGGGTGTTAATCGGGTCGGGTCCGGGTCGAACGGGTCGGGTCCAAGTCAGGTCGAGGCTAAAATAGCATACCCGAACCCGACCCTATTTGAACTCAGGTTAGTCGGGTTCAGGACTGTGCCATTTGCAAAATCATAGAATTTAAATTTCTTAACCAACACATGCATAAATGACACATTTTTTTTTGTTGCATTTGTTTGTTACATACTTATAGACTTGGCCACTTATGATAAGTTGGTTATGTAACTTGTTTTGACTACCAAGTGTCTTTATTAGCAGCCACCTATTTCATTTGTAGGCCAAGTTTGCAACTGAAGTCGAGGAAGCAGAATGCAATGATTCTTTTGGTCAACTCAATGAAACTTGCTGGAGTTGCAAATTCTTAAAAAGTTTCTGGATGACTATAGTTCATGTTGGTGTAACTGATTCTATTCAATCCAATCATATCCATACCACATAATATATGTTCGTAAGAATATACAGTGTCTGCCCACTTTCTTATTGTTTGTTTGGCTTTAGTTGCCCGCCCACTTTGACACACATTCATGTGTTTGGTTTATTAATAAAGTGTAAGTATTTTCACAACATTTTTTCAAATATAATGACTAAAAAATGGACATAATCATAGTCTTTTGTATTTTTATGTGGTGGAAAATAAATAGACCAAAAGGACCTACGGGAATCCTTAGAAAACCCACCTGTACCCACTACAATGGTTCTATGGGTATAAAATTGTATTATGATTCTAATAGTAGCTAAACGAACACTTGCAATCACTATCATTATCATTCCGTAATTCCGATATACATGAATCAAACAGACCCTTAATTCATTATGGTTCATATTTTTATACCCTGGTAAAACTTACACTTGGCTATTACTTTCACAATGCATGAGTTGACTAAACATGACAGTACTCTCCTTTTATACAATATTACAAAATATCACAATATAAGAAAAAGATAGGCCCGTAAACTATGCAATATACGGGCTAAGCGCCAGGGCTTTGATGAACAATGGGCAAAACCAAGAGTTTGATCACAGTATCATCTGATTGCCTGAAATCACCTGCTAATTGCATCAAGTCAATGTCACATGCAATCCAGATTATATCACCCTCTTTGTCTTCATATTTAAGTTTGAAGCTTCTAAGCCTGAGCTGGAACATTGTTGCAACCACCTCTTCTAACTTTTCTAATCCATCTGAAAGCCTGAATAGAAAAATTATTGTGTTCTCTCTATATGTTGCCTTTATCGTCCAATTATCGTGTGCGGTACAATGCTTAGCATGAGTAGTTATATTTGCTGTACCCAATTTTTCATCAGGGCCGTTCCTATATGGTAGATTTGCTATACCATGCCTAGCTGTACGGATTTGCTTCCACAACCTAGATACAGTAGCTGCATATGTACCATGTACAAAATGAAGATGAGAATCTTATATGGAACGTACACACATATATATAGACTTGACTGGAGATGGAAAAATTGTTGGTGTTCATGACTCACCCAACCTAATAACATTTGCGAAACCGTGAACCTACATTTTAGTTTGCTGCAGTTTGGGAACATCAAGATCAAATGACTTTTTATTGCAAAGGAACCGTGAGAAGACATCAATTCAATAAATTGGTAACTTCCATTCACAACTTTTATACATGAGTTGAAGTTACAAATTTAGTAAAAAAAAATGTCTTCTCGAGGATATTCTATGCGTTTGTTTTGCAAAACTACGTTTTTGCAATGGTAACATTTAAGTTTATTTAACAAAACGGTGGTAGATAATTATTGATAATGTTTAACCCAGTAAACGGGTAAATGGATGAGGTTTTCCCTATTCGGGTTACCTGGGGAGGTTGAATCTTTGACTCAGATGTACGCAGCCTAACCGGGGTGTCCCCATGGCCGTTTCCGACCCTTTCCCTAGCCACCTCCAAGATGTGTACCTAGTGAGATTTGAACCCGAGACCTCTTGTGAAGAAATCAGGGTGCGTGACCACTAGGCCACGTTGGTGGTGGTTGGAGATAACATATATAACCCAAATCGACCCGCTTATAGGTAAATGGGATCAAGATTAATTACCTGTAGACCTCAACAACAAGCTATCCTCAAGCACATTCACCTTCACCGCTGCTCGATAAAGGTCGCTGGTTTCCATTAAACCGGCCAACCCGTCATTATCATGTCTGAATGGCCATTCTGGTATACCATAATTCCTGCAAATGTGCTTCAACGTAGATCTGCTAACTACATATAAACACAATGTATAAAGTGAACATACGAATCTTTATAAGAAAGCACACAAATATGGACATCGCATACAAGATACTCCGTATGAACTAACCATTAAGGATAGCCGCAGCATCTTTGATCGACTTCCCAAAATGTTTCTTGATTTCCTCTAAACTAATCGAACTTTCAGATCTCTTCCTTTTTCTCTTTTTCTGTACTGTCTCTGGCTTAATATCACAATCTTTGATCACTTTCTCCGAATAAGGAGCAACATCATGGCTTGTTCGCACAGCACCAGAGTCAGATGGCTCGCCTTTTATATTTTCAGACACATTTGGAGACTTCAGATTCTCTTCCTGTTAAGTAGAGTCAAGTTAAAAGATAAACGAAATCATGGTATGGAATGAACAAAATAAGAATATGATAGCAACCTTGAGTGCTCTCGAGACTTCCTCAACCTCAAAAGCAAAATCGACGTAATTTGATGATATTACGAGTTCAAGTACGCCTACACAGCGTTCACTGTCAGGTTCAAATACAGGCAACAAAATATATCCATGGATATTGTAGGAAGCATCCAAGTATTGTACAAATTGTCTGGTTGGTAAGGTTTGAATGTCAAAACTCCATTCAGGCAACTTTTGGCTATAAACACGAGCAGGTGGACCAAGTTCTTCTCTGTGTTCTCTGTCTACAACGAATGCGCGCAGCTCAGAATCCATCCTATACGAATAAAGACCTTCATCATCAACAACACCAAGAGCAAAAGGTTGGTCCCAAGTTGTTAGCACGCAGCGGTTTCGAACAGTAGCAGGTGACCAGAACTGAACAAGCACGTGTTGGTCACGGAAACTTAAAGCTGAAAGTGCAGAAATGAGTTTTTCCTGTATCTTCTGTGGGTCTATGGTATTCAGATCAATCATCAGCTTAGAGAAACCTATTCAAACAAAAACCTATGAATACATTAGTCACAGTTTAAAAACATATATGTCTTAAATTAAGCACTGGAAATTAGTTTAAATTATGTATAGATATAATGCTGGTGATCCACCTTCTATATCAAACACCCAAATCCAATTCAAATTCAATAAGCAAACTATTGTGGAAATATAATAAATAGATTAGAACTATTCAGGAATGTTTGTCTAACTTTATACTGTACTATTTTGGAATTAATTAAGCTTATGTTTCATAAGCAAGCATCTACAATGCATCAAGTCTTTAAAGATTTGATGCATTTAATGTATAACTCTTTCAATGTAGTTGCATTTAATGCACAATTCATTAATGACCAATAACTTTTTACAAAAGCTTGGAGTTAGCCAAGTCTTCTTTAAAAAGCTTTTGTAAAACCTTTTGCTACAATGCAAAAAAACTTTTTCAAAAGCTTTCTAGAATAGTAGAAAGCTTTTGCTAGTTTGAGCATTGGAGATACTCTATGGCTTATGAATAATAAGCTAATAAGCCAATGTTGAGTGTTTATATTAGCATATTAAATTGATAAACTCAAGTGTCTGAACTAACTTAAGATGATGAAATGGCAAAAGGGACATGCCAGTCCGAGTTGACAGTAAGTGTGAAATTGTCTTTTACTATAACACATCTCTCAAATAAACCACAAAAAATGGGCTTCTGAAACCCCCCTTATATATACTCAAGCGTATAGGCTTATCCAAACACTTGTATTGGCATATTATGTGTATATAATCTAATAAGCTCATAAGCCCCTTAAATCAATATATACGTGAAACTAATAAATCTCTTGTACAAATAATTTGCTAACACAAAGAGTCACATATAACAAACAATGATATCCCAAACACTAAGTAATAATTGTAAACATTCTACAGCAAAATAAGGAAGTTATTAGATGGATAAAAATTACAGTAACAAACTGACGACTTACTATCGGGTAGAAGAGAGTGTTGTGGATCATGATCATCATCAAGCTCGCGAATACCGAAAACCCAAAGACGTGTCAAGTATCGTCCATCATTATCTAGTCTTCCAGCATCAGCAGGAGGTTTAGATAAGATCGGATACCTTGATTTCAAAGCATCAAAAACCTTTGTACCACTATTCATTTCAAACGCCTATAAGAATATGAATATGAATATAAATATGGATTTGAATATGAATGAATAAGAATATGAATATGAATTTTCTTTGAGCTTTATATGTTGCATATTAGAGGAAGAATCAGAATAATCTTGTTTTGATCACAAATTGAGAAAGAAGATCCAGTTAGAAATTAGGGCAATAAACTTTATACTAATATTAGAAAGAAGGGATTTTGGATGTGTGTAAGACTGGGTCCACTGTCACTTGCCAAACCAGATAGGTGTGAAATCGCATCGAAAAAGCTTTTTTTTACGGGGATTGATTCGCACACCATTTTTTTTAATAAGCACACCATTTTGTACAACACTGTAATACACAGAAAGTACACAGTAAAACACTGTAATACACAGAGTGTTGTGCAAGAATAACAAAAGTTGGTATGCGAATCACTTCCCTTTTTTATGTTACAAAAATATACAGTAGTAAAATTTTGTTAATTAATAGTACTACGTAATTCACTGAAAAAAAATTAAAAATCCTAGTAAATTAAGTGATGTTTGAAGTAAAAATGGTGGTTAAGGTCCACATTTATCGCCCCAAACATGATGATTAAGGTTCCAATGTTTTAGCCCACTTGTTCGAGTGACGTTTAAAGCCAAAATGATTGTCAAAAGTTATTAAAACACGACCATTTTGACATGTTTACTTGTTATCGTGTCACATTGGGTCAAGTAAAAGAATATTTGATGTGTCAGAAATCGCTAAATATGTGATGCATATATTAATAGATATTATTATTTGATTAACTATAATATCTTTTTTTAAATTATATTCACCATGTTATTTATTAATTAAAATTTTGAAAATGCATACAAACATATTTATGAGCCAACTTGACCAGTTTTAATCACTTGGTTACGTTATATGATTTTTGCTACCTTACATATGTTTGGAAGATAATTTTTACACCATCAAGTTACTTCACACACGGCACTTGATATTGATAATAAGTTAATAACAACATATGATACAACACATAACTACGGTTAATGATTCATAAGATAATATATTACGAAAAGGAACATATTACAAATCCACCTCCATAAAGATAATTACAGTAATTGTTTGCAAAGAGTAATTGCACATAGATATATTCCACCCTCAACGTTCATGATTCATAATAGTATATTTACATAGGGAATTAGTGTCCAACTATAATCTCTATTGTCATTTCAAAAAGTAGCTCATATAGGAGCTTGCCTAATGTCTAAGGGTCTAAAGACATACAACATACAAAATTTTCTAATAGACAACCACAATTTACATCATGTTTACCATGGGACTAGATGGGGACGCCAAACTTGGCACTCACCCTTTATTTTAGTAGGTTATATGAAGTTACAATACCAAACACCAATCCTTTGGGAGTTTCAGTGTGCCATCTGACTCTAATTGTGGCTCTTCTGAATTGCATCCTTTACCTAATTTCATGCTGCTCAAATCATCATTGGTGCATCTTCAAAAATAGTATCGAGGCTCTCCATGAACATGTAATGATTAGAGTCTTCTATGGCCGTAGTTTCGATACCTGGATATTCTATTCCATCATGCTGTTGATTAAGCAAAGCTTCAGTAAAACTAGTATCCGATGCTATTTTGCTTATTTCAGTTTCTATAGCAGATGCGTTGGTAGGCATAAATAGTTCCAATGGCCCCTCATAGACCCCTCCGTCCCTGCAAAGGAGTATTTCAGATACATTGTAATGGAGTTTAATGTGCCACAATCAAATGAATGTGAAAGATTTTAAAAACCTACCAGCAAGAGTTGAAATCATCAGGATTGGGGCTAGTCTCTGATACTGTTTGGTTCATTCGATTTTCTGAGGGAGATGATACGGGAGTTGGAGAAATCCCTTCGTCCCTATAAATTGAGGAAGAATTAGATAAATCGTAAATGACTCCAATATACGTCTCACTATCAAATGAATGTGAAATTAATGTTTGAAATAATCTACCTGCTGGAGACTGAGTCATCAACCTGCAGTGTTCCAACAGAACGAGTCTCAGATACAGTTTGATTGACTTGAGTTTGGTCAGGTGCAGAAGAAGCTCGTGTATTTGTACTTGGTAGCCCTGGCCACTCAGGGATTCCTGCTTTCCTACATGTATTCCTGAAGGTACCTTTTTTTACTACAAAACGATATAAGTGGGTGAGAAATAATTTACCACTTCTAATAATTGAAACAAATTGTAATTAATCAGTCTTTAGATATATGGATAGATGAAGCTTACGTTGAAGCTCTTTTGCAGCAACCACACTGCTCAGCCCAAAATAAGGAACCAGGCGAAAGTAATACGAAAGGGAAAATGACTGTGTTCTGCGGATCCTTATTTTGCTATCAAGACTGACACAAGTCTTTGGGCAATCAGTTTTGATTGAAGATTGCAAACCCGCCTGCTGCAGATAGGGCAAAATAGTTGCAATGTTAGTTATTTTAATGACACATGGGATTGGTAATGACAGTTTCAAACTCGTATAATATGTAAACGTATCATTGTAGGAGGTGATTAATAAACTTTTGAATCTCAAGTTTCACCTTGAACTTTTAAACCGTAGTGGAACTTATTTGTAGCAAACAACTTTGGACTTATAAGGAGCTCATACTTTTCAGTTTCTATCAGTTTAGGACAGGCTATTACAGTAGTTATTCACTACATATTGACTAAAAGATGTAACCGATAGAGAGGGCCCTGCTGTTCTGTGCTTTGCTATTGACTTTTGACTAGAACTTGACTTTTGTAAGGTCAAATATGCTATGTTCTTCTAGTATAAGAGATGCGACACACACAAAACTCAAACCAGCATCTAAAGGTCTTGTGTGACGCACATGATTTATCTAACATAATATATGAGCATATCTGGATATGCAGAAACATAAAAACATTCTACATTTATGAAACCATGTAGATAGTGAACAAGGGGGCGAACCTGAAGTGCTTTGTAAACCTTTCCAATTATACTGTCAAAAGAATGTGTGGGTGTATCTGTGACAAAGTCAATCACACCAACACATTGACCATCTACGATCACAGGGACAGCAAAAGAACCCCACGTCCTAGAATATATAGTAGCATCTACACACGGAGGACGCTGATCACTTGGGATGTTATGTACATTTTGAGTCTGTTCAGGAGTAGAGTTCAGGAACACTCGGCCAGGAAGCCCAACGGCTATTCTTTTCTCAGGATGAACATAGAGTTTGTGGTCTAAACAGCCTTGACGATATAATTCAAGTTCTTTATTGTTCCCAGATAGACCAAAAGGCTGGCCTGTTGTAGTAAGTAAAACAGTCTTTCCAATTTTTGTTGCGGCCCAAAATTGGACGAGAACATTGTGGCCATACAGTGGTAAAGTTTTAATTGTAGATTTGATCTGCTGCTTCCTTCCTTGAGGTGTAGGAACACAAATATCTGTAAGTTTTAAACCATTAGTAATTTGAATACAACAATAGTTGACACTTGACAGCATATATATTTGAGAGAAATATCTAGTCATTAGCAGTGGACACAAGAGGTTTCTAGAGCGGAGTCATTATTAACACATAGCATAATTATGAGAATTGAATCAGTTAACATTAACTATCTAATGCTACCAAAGGGCTTTGGTTCAGTTGGTACCCACCTCCGAAAAACTCATGGGCTCACTGGAGAGATTTTGTGGATAAAAGGTCACGGGTTCGAGTCTCGACTCATGCTCACTCCAGTTGGTGCCCCATTGGGCCAGGAGAGTTGATGGAGCTATTACTTGTGGGGTGGACAATGGCTGGTGCCAAAAGGCACTCAGGGTCAGGGTGTTCCCGCCAATTGACACCTTTTGTGGATTAACTATCTAATGCTATTGTAGTAGTAATTTCCAATGATGATAATCATGCGAAACAGAATATATGAGTTGAACAATTAGTAACCAGTTACAGATCTATGAGAAAAATTCCATGCCTACACCACTAACTAGCATACTATATGCTAAATTCTGTAAATCCGTCAAAAAGTTCACAGGCGCAGCTTGTTGCTGGTTTGCCTTCAACCACTATGTAAATTCTATTTTGTGATTGGCTAAGCTTTCTTAACTTAAGTCAAAAAAAAAAAAAAAAAAAAAAAAAAAAAAAAAAAAAAAAAAAAAAAAAAAAAAAAAAAANCAAATGGCTGGCCTGTTGTAGTAAGTAAAACAGTCTTTCCAATTTTTGTTGCAGCCCAAAATTGGATGAGAACATTGTGGCCATACAGTGGTAAAGTTTTAATTGTAGATTTGATCTGCTGCTTCCTTCCTTGAGGTGTAGGAACACAAATATCTGTAAGTTTTAAACCATTAGTAATTTGAATACAACAATAGTTGACAGTTGACAGCATATATATTTGAGAGAAATATCTAGTCATTAGCAGTGGACACAAGAGGTTTCTAGAGCGGATTCATTATTAACACATAGCATAATTATGAGAATTGAATCAGTTAACATTAACTATCTAATGCTACCAAAGGGCTTTGGTTCAGTTGGTACCCACCTCCGAAAAACTCATGGGCTCACTGGAGAGATTTTGTGGATAAAAGGTCAAGGGTTCGAGTCTCGACTCATGCTCACTCCAGTTGGTGCCCCATTGGGCCAGGAGAGTTGATGGAGCTATTACTTGTGGGGTGGACAATGGCTGGTGCCAAAAGGCACCCAGGGTCAGGGTGTTCCCGCCAATTCACACCTTTTGTGGACTAAACTATCTAATGCTATTGTAGTAGTAATTTCCAATGATGATAATCATGCGAAACAGAATATATGAGTTGAACAATTAGTAACCAGTTACAGATCTATGAGAAAAATTCCATGCCTACACCACTAACTAGCATACTATATGTCTGTAAATCCGATAATCAAGAAAACAGGTATTCATGTCCTATAAATTATTGGATACAAATTTGTATAGTTACAAGAACTAAACCAAACCATGATTATCTGGTAACTATGTAAAGACACACACACAACATAAATACAACAGAATCATTACATATATGCAAGATCTATATAAATATTTTCCTTAACACTAAAAACAAAGGAACTTTCAAGAACATAAAAGACATGATGTAATACAAGAAGCAAAAGCAAAACCAGATCCTAGTTGACTAATCAAATCCTTAATTTTTCTTGATCAAATCAATCTGAAAACAATGAAAGATCACATAACATATTTAAAATGGATGATAAACATAATTAAGGATATCTTAATAACTTAACAGAATCCTTACAGAACTAGCTAGGAAGGAGTCTCTTCTTAGATCAGAAAAGTCAACTCATAGCAGTGGTGTAGCTGAAAAAAACCGAACCGTCCGATCTGAAATGATCGGACGGAAAAGGCGAAAACCCAAACTAGAATTTATTTTTCTAAATTTTCTAGACAAGAATTGGAAGTTGATGATTGCATATTCATCAAGTGAAAAGAGATGCAATAAAACATGTTTTTTTCCTTAAAAGTACTAGCAAACAAACATTAATCTGACACACATGTGATTTTCCTAAATTATTGGGAATATGCAAGATCAAGTAGTTTGCATGAATTTAGTAAGTACCAGGTGACATATTTTCAGTTAGATGGACTTACAGTTAAAGTTCGGTGATCGGCTGAAAGAGTCCCCATCTGAAATCTTCAATTTCCACAAAGCACCTTTGGTTGGTTGGGTGCAGGTGGGATTCAAACTAGAAAAAGCTGCCATTTTTTTTAACCAAAAATCTTGTTTTTCTAAGAACCTCTAAAACTTTGACAGATTCAGATGACTCTCTTGATGAAAGATGTTTAGATGAAAGATGTATTGATGAAAAGATAAGGATGAGACTTTCTTATATTGTGGTCTGTCATAGTCATATACAGTCAGACCAATGACTCAGTCCATAATTTGATGGGTGCAAGTAAAGAGGTTAAAAGGTCTGTAACATGAAAACAGTTGTAAAAAATGCATGTAAAATGTATATTTGACATCCTTGACAAATAGCATAACTTTAGTTATATGAAGATTTAATTAATATGATCTAGTACTCGATTCCACCTGAATCAAAAAATAATTAATAGTTTCGTCTTCTTTGTAAATTGATAATCTCCTTGATTGAACTCTGGCGTTTATTAAGATTTTGGATAGGAATATGTTTGGTGGACCTAATAAAGGGGCCTAATGGTGGACCTAAGGCTTTAAATACTTGTACAGTGCATGCACTGTACAAGTATTTAAAGTCTTAGGTCCACCATTAGGCCCCTTTATTAGGCCTATATATCAAGGTTCTTTTGGATAATAGTCGACTAAACATACATGTCTGAGTTCCAAGGATTTTACAAGATATATTCCGGAGGTCTAGATTTTAAAAGAAAATTAAAAAATTCCGGATGTTTATGATGAAGAGAGTGCATTCCAATAGTTAAAAAATTCAAAAAATTCGATTATAACAAGTAGAAAACCGCGTGTTGCAGAGCGGCGTACAAATGTAACTTTTTCAAAGAATAAATTAGAAGAAAAAGAATGAAATATATAATTATTGTGATACACTTTTACCATATGCCATTGGATATATCCATGTATTGGAACCGGTTTTGTTATTTTCTTGTGTAGAACATAAGTTTTTTCATTAACATGAAATATTTGTGACCCTTTTTAATTTTGCAAAAATGAGTAAGTCTAAGAAAAACGCAATATAAACTTCCTACTTTTAAAAATAATAACACGCCGCTCTCTAAATTTAGCTCCAATAATACATGTATCCATTGTCTTTTTCTTTTCGGTATTTCTAATTTATCGATGAGTACTTTTGCGATTATTTATCCGATCAGGTCCAAAATAACTATCTTATGAGCTCAGTCATATAACAATATGTTATCACTGACTTATGAGCTTCACATGACAATAGGAGTATGTTATCACTCAGTGCGTCATAAATTTTTTTCTTATTATATTACTCTTATATCTACGTGTCTATAAGTATATCCACACCCTCAAATAAGTGGTTAATAAACAGGTCATATTCTAATGGTCGGTTAACGTGGATAATCTACTTTCCTTGGTTCAAACAACTTTAAAAGTGGGATATTTTCGAGGGATCAGTCCGTACAATCGGTTATGACATCATAATTTAGTGACCTTCTGGAAGGCTTCCAACTACAAATTTAGTGACCTTAATACACAAGATAAAGTAGGGCGGCTAATAAACTGTGAATAAATGAACCATTTAAGTTAAGCATATTTGTATGATTTTCCGTGTTTTTCTAACTACAAATTTTCATATCCGACGTATCTTAAATTTCCCATAAGTGTTTTCATTTTTAAGTTTTACTAGGTAGTAGTTTTATTATTTGGGATTTTTTATTTTTATAACGTGTAAGTAGTTATGTGAGAGCACTTGTTATTAGGGCCGAGCACGGCCCGGAAACTGGATTGGACCAATCAAACATGACCGAAAACCAATTTGGCTCAAAACATCCGATCGAGGACCGAGTTCGGTCCAGGTCCGGGTTAGTCTAGTTCGTCAGTTCGGTCTGGTCTAACAAAGTATAATGGCCAGTTTTGCGTAAAACGGAACCGAATCGGACAAGACCGATGACCGAATATGAGGAAAATGGTGGACCGAGGATCGGACCGAAATACGTTCGGTTCGGTCTGGTCGGTCCAATTTGGTCCAGTTTCTCGGTTCCGTCCAGTTTCTCGGTTCGGTCTGGTCTAAAAATAAGTGAAAGTTAATCTAATTGGTCAATATCCAAGGAGACCCATTGTGGCAAGCTTTGATATATACGATTTCCACTTCGACAATCAACCATATTTATGCATTTTGAAAAACAGTATACAACCAAAAAAATCAATTACTATAATCAACTTTTGAAACAGCATGTAAACTCTTGATCATACAAACAAATATTAGACAACATCACCAAACACCCTGACATAATTCGCAAATAAAAAATTTAGAACATAATGCTCGACCACTATTAGGTACATTCGGACATTAAGTACTGGACTAGAAGAAATATGAAAATAAAGCAGGACACTCGCATTCTTTAGAATAGACTGACAAAAAGGCGGTATCTTTTTATGCAGCGAGTTTGACAACCATTTTGATGAATGTCGTCTCCTTTAAAACTGATTCGTTTATGCAAACCTTGAGGTCGTGGTCGATTAAAATGGGATGATAGTTACCATTTGTATCTTTATACTTAATTGAGAAGCTTCTAGTCTTCAATATCTCAATCCTCTTTCTCACTTCATTTTTCAGGTCTCTTAATCTAGCAGTAAAAGACAATGGAAACTTGAACATATCATCTTTGAATTCAACTTTTATCATCTTTGCCATACCTTCGGATTCTAGTCCTTCATTCTACAAAATATTAGAAGAGGAACCAAAGTTATATCAAGAATTCTTTTCCTTGATGTATTTTTCCAAGAGATTGTGTCGAAACAATTAAAAACAACAACTACATACAGATATAAAATTGGATTAAAAAGTACAAAACCATGAAGATGTGGGGCTGTGGGTGTTAGCAGGGGGACCAAATATACACAATAATTCTGACTATATATTCGATAAATAAAAAGGTACGTATGTTATCTTAAAAGCCTACTTTATTTAAGAATACAAAGACCCAGAGTGCACGTGCTTATTTTTTACTAGTAGTGTACATACTTTTTTTTTTTAGTAAAGGGTTTCGGGTAAAAGTATGTACGTACTTTCCATTTATGTTTAGCTGTTACGTAGTACTATTTATTACTGGAGCATCAATGTAATAATAATAATAATAATAATAATAATAATAATTATTATTATTATTATTATTATTGTTATTATTATTATTCTATATACATACATTTATATAATATACATTAGTTTAGTTAACTTTTAAAATTTTGATATCCAAAAAACTTTACGAATACGTTACAGACAAATAGATAACTAATATTTGTGTATGAGACGTAAAATCATTTCTTATATTTTACTGTATTGTAATGGTAAAAATAATATATTCTGAATCCTACAATTATAAGGTTGGTAGTTAACTGTTGGGGGTTGGGGGGTCAGAGTTATGGTTTATATACGACCAAATTTATTCTGTGACAGGAAATACTATAAGGTTTCAACTAAAATAAAGGCTAACCTTTAGTAAGTTGTGAATTTGAAAGAAATCTTCATCGTAACTTGCTTTTGGCACGAGCGTGACCACTTCAACGATCCCAACAGTTTGCTTATGAGTTCCCTGATTGAGAAACACAGGCATAACGAGCAGCCCCAATATATGGTCCGACATACCAACACGTATTCGTGTTGTACCTTGATCTGCCACCCTTGTTTGAACTGTTCGGCCAACCAACCAGTTTTGCACCTTTGTGTCTTGCCCAACAATACGACAACCCATGTCATAACACTTCTTGTGGTATCGCTCAAGTTCTACACGGTATTCATTACAGACAACAAGTTGACGTTGCAATGTGACATTAAACCCATTGTACTCTGAATCGACAGTGGGGCTGCATTCATAATACTGAATCAAATTTGGCACTCCGGGAAGAAAGGCAGTTTTAATAACTCTTTCGATTGAAGGTATTACCGGAGGCAAAGGGGATTCGTGGACTATGGAGTGAGTTGGTTGTACCCTTTTGCTTTTTCGATTCATTGTGTTGTTGCAGAATGATCTGTTGGAAAGAAGTTGATTGTGGTGCAAGGAAAAGTGTTGTTGATTATGGTCCAAGAGATGGAGAAGGATTGTCATTTATATAGGGTTCATGGACTGGCTATATATGCTTGAAACAATAAGGAACGAGCTAGTTTGGAGGGGTTCAAATAACACTAACTGACGTGTTAAATAAGCAGTTTATTTGGAGGTTCAATAGAAGGTTCATTTATGTTTGTACCCATTAAGTGGTACTATTAAATATTCTTAAAAGGCCGAATATTAGTAAAGTTGTATATCCATGAATGTTCAAAATGCATACTACTTTGTGCAGTATTTTTTCTTTGAACGTGTCGACATGTGGAAAATTTATATATTAAGGTTTTTGAACGAGCATGAAATTTGTGGGTTCTTTAATTAATTAATGCTAATTTGATTGTAACAATAAATATAGCTTTAATAAGAAAAAAGATGGGAAAATTGTCCAAAAATACATCCAACTTGCCACCTTTTACTATTGTATGCTATGAACTTTTTTTTTCCTATTGTATACACGAACTTTCTTAATCTTCCTATTGTATACACGAATTTTCTTAATCTTCCTATTATATACATGAATCTGACGTGGCATGGATTTAATTACATAAATTTACATGAATCGTCCCTGTGGCTCAAAACAATTACACCATTCGTCCTTGAAACAATTACATAAAAGGTCCCTGTAGCTCAAGAGTTAAAATATTTGCATCGTTAGTCCTCATTGAGTTAAAATATTTGCATCATTAGTCCTCATTGACTATTGAGTTAAAATATTAGCATCGTTAGTCCTAATTGAGTTAAAATATTTGCATCGTTAGTCCTCA
>LBNU01009913.1:69317-96048 GCA_014162995.1 Artemisia annua | reverse complement strand
GTAAGTAAACCGGTTATAAGATGAGATTGTAATGATTTCATTATATTATGCGTTATGTGTTTATATGTTAAGATTAGGAAGGGATTTGGAATGTATGTGCTTGTGTGAAAATGGATATAAGGTTAGTATGGCCTAGCTTGGAAAGGATGTGAAAGTTAAAGTATGTTTAAATGTTAATGATGTAGAACATGAGGCTTAAGTGGCTAAGGTATGTGTTAATGTTAATGTTGTAATGGTTTGATGGATATAATGTATAATGTGTGAATGAATTATGATATCATGTTGTAATCGTTTTACTTACTAAGCATTCATGCTTACGGTTTAATGTTACAATGTTTTGTAGGTTCATTTGATATGCAATGGCTTGGATTAAGGTTAAGGTTTGGTTATGTGAAAGGTAGAAAGCTAAAAGATTGGTAACAAAGTATAGCTTAGGTAGATACCGAGCTCGTTTCAATGGTGTACCTCCGTTGGTCCTATAATGGGTTGAAAGGTGTAGTCAAGTGTCTAATGGTACGTCAAAGTTGTCATTGTAATTGGGTGATCAAACGATGTGTCAAAGTATGTTTAAAGTGTATATGGTCAAAGTTAAAGGGGCGTTTGGATTAAGTGTAAATATACCCATTTTGGGATGTAAACGGGTCATGTGTCTATGGAATGAGTTTAATATGTTATGTTAACAATTTCTGGAAGTTTTTGTGTTATTTCAAGTTATGGAAGTCGTTTTCTGGAAATTAGAGTAAGATGTTAAAAGTTATGTTTTTGGTAAAATATGTAAATGGGAGTATAAGGCCTTCCGCGTCTAAGCCATAAGGCCTTTTGCAATTAAAAGTGGTTTTATGTGTTTCTGAGTACCAGGTCATACGCCCTCATCATACGCCCTATGGGCTGGGCATAAGGCCTTCTGCCTAAAAATGCATTTTTCACAGTTTCTAAGAACAAACCATACGCCCTTCTGGACCTTTGGTGTAAGGGCGTCTGGTACACAGGTAGTCTTGGCATATTTTAGTTGATTTTCCAAAAATCATATCTTTTAATCCGTAAGTCGTTGAAGGTCGCGCCACCCGGCGTTTCGAAGGTAATTGAGTCTACTTTCATTTAATAATAATCTCAAGGGTTGATTTGTAATACATTTTTACCAGTATGCGAAAGAATGAAAGAAAGCCCGTTAAAGTCAAGTCGTTTCCACTCAAAAAGTTTTAATTGTTGGTCAAAACGGGCACGGGGTGTAACAAATTGGTATCAGAGCCTCAGTTTAAGTGAATTAGGTTTCCACTTAGGTTTCCTTGTCTTAAACCACTCGTAGAAGTGTTGAACGTAAGTATAAGAAATGCATAAGATAAATGTTTAAGTTAGAAGGAGGAATGTGTGATGCATTATGTGAATTCAAGTTAGTAAGTAAATGAATGTGCATTAAAGTTTTAATGTGTATGTGATGTAATTCCGTGGAGGACTTGAATTGTTTAAATGATTTTGTTAGCCGTGCACCTTGGTTGGTGTCGGTGATTATATTATGATTATACGAATGTATGTTAGAGTAACGGTAATGGAATATGAGTATGAATGATAAGTGGTATTAGAAATGGGCTAGCAAGTGAATTAAGTAATGACGGTTTAAGTGGAACGTAATGATATTAAGCGTACTAAGGTATAGCGTGAAAAGACAAGATGAAACTAACGAACTAATGATTAAGTGTTTAATGACTTGAAGGTTAAAGAATGAGGTTAGGGAATGATGGCATGAAATGTGACCAACATATAGTCTCATTATATTTAGTGACTAAAGACTAATGTTAAAGTGGTATAGAGACGGGTGAACGATAAGGTAAAGTACTTGAGATTTACGTATGAATGTAAAGTAGTGATAAAGTGTGTTGGTATGTAAATGATGGAATTGAACGAAAAATTGTAAATGCTAAAAGTTAAATACGATAAGTTAAGAATGTAACTGAGAATGAGATGCGTATTTATGAGGTTAAGGTATTGCCTTGAATATTATGTCACGGCTAATGTGCCCCATTAGCGGTGATTATTATTATAACGGAAGTATGGAATAATGAAATCTATTTAAAATTTGTAAGATGAATGAACGATGCTAATGAATGTGTTAATGTTTAAAACGTGAATGAAGGATAAACGGATGATAATGAGTATGTTAAAATTGATAACCTATGTAAGGTTAAATATGGAAAAAGTCGGGTAGACTAAAGGGGTAATGGTAAAGGTGTCAGAAATGTTTAACGTGGGTTAAAGGATGTAAGTTAAAGTGAGAAGCGTAATTATATAGAAATGTGTGAATATGATAAGCAGGTTTCATATGCCCTATGACGCTTGCTTAAACTAAATAAAATGGATAAGATGATGTGTGTGTTAAATGTTAAAGACTTGGATCCAAAGTTAAATGTGTAAGGTTAAAGATGGTATCCTTCGGATGGCCAAGCTAATGAATGTTAAAGAATCCTTCGGGATAAATGGTTAATGATCCTTCGGGATAAATGGTTAATGATCCTTCGGGATATGTTAAAGATCCTTCGGGATGAAACGTATTGCCTTCATCGGCAATGGGGTTGCCTACATCTTTGGCATATAAAAATATCCCCAAAGCGAATGTGGTAACGAAATGGATCCAAGTATAAAAAGTTAAAAGGGTGTCATAAAATGTAAAAAGAACGAAGAGGTTAAAAGCTAAAATGAAATGAAACGGGTACAAGTGTTATGCCGGAAGTGTGTAAGTAGGATGATTTATAATTTCTTTATTCAAATGGATTGGGACGCCTTTTCATTTAAATAAAGAAGTTATGAATCTCCGAACCATGAGTTTATGTTTCTTGATTTACATCGATTGGGACGCCTTTCCATGTAAATTAGGAAGTGTAAATGTGTGGGCTTATGTGTTTCCGACATGGCATGAGTAGGGTGAAAGGGTAGAAATGAGAGTCTAGGAATATTTAGAAGTCGTAAGGAACTAAGATAGGTGGATAGAAACTGAGTTGGATTTCGACCTTTAGTGGGAGATTTCATGAGAACTTATAACTTAGTAGCCTAAGGGGTAAAGTTGAAACGATTAAGGGAATGTAAGCCAATGTTACGAATGTCTTGTGACTTGTTGTAATGTAAGAAAAGACCGTAGTGGTCATAATGTGAATGGAAATTATTGAAAGAAGTAAGGCAAACGTAACATGTAGTAAATGCTAACGAAATAGTAAAAAGGTTATGGTAACAGTAGAAAGTTAATAAATAATTGACTTATGAAAGTTAAGATAGTGTGTAATGTTCAAGTGACACATAGTCCTTGACGGGAAAGTTAGAATGGAACGAGTTAGTAGGTTATGTGATAGACGTAGAAATGGTTTAATGGTATATATTAGTGGCAAGGAATGTGTCTTGAATGAAATAATGGTTGAGAAGAAATGAAAGATTAGAAAAGCTAAGCGAGAAATAGAATGAGTTAAAGGTTGATGTGCGTATAGTGGACCTTGAATTGCAAGATCACTTAGATCGTTGCAAAAAAAAAAAAAAAGAGATGAAGAACGGAAAGTGCTAAGAACGGGAGTAATATGGGACTAAGTTTTGGTTAGTTTAGACAAGAGATTTCGGGGACGAAATCTAATTAAGGGGGATAGAATTGTAACACCCATTTCCCGGATACAAATAGGCCCCACCCTAGATGGAATTGACTATGGTTTAACATGATTGGCCAGTCAACAAATATTACGTGGAAGTCAAACCTGATAGTCAATGAATGTATTATGTAGTTAAGGAAAGTATTATGTGACACAATTAGAAAGGTAATATGTGTCTAATTACACATATCTTTTACCTCATTTAACGGACCCAAAAGACCAAAAACATATTAAAAATGCCATATATATGCTTGTTTTTGTGTTTGTGCATGTGCAGGTACCGGATATTAGAAAAATGACAAAAAGAAAGACAAAATAGACAAAAACCGAGCACGAGATTGGAAAGAGCACGAAATTACGAGACGATCGTTAATTTTATTTGGAGCATCGAGCCAAAAGACGAAAACTTGAAAGATTAAACGAAGCCCGAACGAAGCTAAAACTAGACAAGTCAATATGCAGTCCAACTGGAAGCAAGACCCGACCCAAGACCATATGCGTTCTTATTACGCATTATCTATAGATCTAGTTGGAAGACATCAACGTGGCAAAATAGAAGACGCATGATCTTGTCTTGGGGCACTAAGTTTTATCTTGGAGTCAATATAAAAGTCACAAGAACATCAACAGAAGGCATCTATATATATTTTTGCTTTTATTTTCTAGTTTTTTTTTAGAGTTGTGTAGGAGTAGAATTAATTAGATAGCCAATCATTTTATGTTTTGAATCAAGACCTTAACGTCATATTTTTCTTTTGTTATCTTTAAGTCTCATTGCCTTGTCTTTGTTATTATAATCTCTTTGTTGATTAGTTTAGTGGATAACAAATTTAACGTCATTTTTCTTCTTCCCAGTTTCATGAGCTATAGTTTGGTCTTCTTTTTGTAATGAGTCTAGTTTAATCACCTTTACTAAATACCTTATCATTTTTTTACCATCTTCATCTCATTTTTCATTCTTTGTTGCTTTTTTTTAGATTTAATTTAGTTTTAATCTTTTTAAACATTGTATTAACTTTTGTCCAAGTAAGGTTTTAATCATTATTAATATATGTTTATGCTTTGTTAATCTCAAGTTTTTATTTTAAAGTTTTAGTTAATCTCTTTTACCATTTTACTCTTCATCAATCTTCATATTCTTTTTTTTTAAAAAACATTTCCTACAATTTTTTTTTCTTTATATAAAATATCGTTTTTAATATTTTTATAAGTAAAAAAAAAAAAACGAGCCGCCAATCCGACTGACGGAATTCGGCAATTCATTTTACTTTCATGCCATCCGTATCAGTTACTAATTAATTTATATCTCATTCTTATTGTTTATTTTGTTTAGATATGTAGCAGCTCTTGATTTTCTTTTTATTCTGATCGAATGTTATTGTTAGATAGAAAACAATATTTTCTTCCCAACTGTTTTAATGTAGTCATTATTATCGTTTCATTTGTCTACAATCATTTTTATTATTGTTTTTACTCAAAAGTCTTGTTGTATCCTTTTGCATTAAATAGCTAGCGAGATGATTGCAAAGTTTATTATGGAGCTATCGAGAAGAAATTGGGTATATGAGTCTGACGTTGGGTAATTTTGGTATTGTTCGTGTTTATCTTTTTGGTTCATTCGTCATTAACCCGAATTTGGTGACTTCTAATCCCTTTCAATTATCTCTTTTTATTATCTATTGTTTATTGCTATTTTTAGACTTATTATGTTTATTTATGTTATTAGTGTAGTTTTTATTATGTGCGAGTAATTTATATTTGTTAGTTTAGAAATATGCTTATTATTGTTAGATTACGTTATTGTTAGCTTAGTGGTCATGAGTAGCGAGTAGACTTTTTATATACTTGTTGAGTAGATTATTCCGTGAATTAAGTGTGGTTTTATAAAAGTTAGAAAATATATTGGTTAGTAATTTTAAGTTACTTAGATTGAAATTTTGGTTGTTTGAGCGGGCAAAAGCCGTGAAAATAATTGGGTTTTAATTTAGATATTAATTCATCAATAGAGGACTTAATTGAAATAATAAACCACACTTAAGGATCGTGATAATTTGCTTAACAAGTATATCTTTTTATCACATATTTCTTAGTTGCTTGCTTAGTATAATCTAGTTTATTATTTTTAGCCGTTGTCTTTTATCGTTAACTTTACATTATTTACTTGCTACTAGTGTTTTTATTATCTTTGCTTTAATCAATTAGTTTTAGGCCTGTTTTAAGTTTAGATTACGTTTTATGTTATTTGTACTTTCCGTTATTGTTTTATATGCTTTAATATATGTTTTCTAGTGTAGATTTACCTTTCATTGTTTCATACATGACTATATCTCTTCACCATTCACATCACTCGATCACAAACAAGAACCGATTTACCATTTCACACCTCGTCGGGACTTAACGACCCGGGGAAACACTATACTCACCGGAAAACGCGTGCTTTGACTACTTTGACTATTTCTTGGTTAAAGTTGACTTTCTACCGCGATCATTTTGGCGCCGCTGCCGGGGAGGCGTGAAGCCGTTTATCGATTCGAGTTTGCAGATTAGTGTTTGAAGACCCTTCTCCAGAAGTTATCGTCTTGTTTTTTTGTTAATATTCTTTTGTTTTTCCTAAATATAAAAATCACAAAAAGATTTTCTTTCTCAAAATTGGTTTTAAATTTTGTTTCCTTTATCTTAGTTTGTTTTTCCGTTATAAAATCCCAAAAATAATCTTTGTTATCCTCTTAAATTTTTAATTCTTATCTTTTCACCATCTCATTGTTTAATTCTCTACAATGATCGATTTTCCACCATCTCATCCCCATGATCCTCGGACCATGGAGGATTTCTATCGTCCGTCACTGATCGGTAGAGGAGGACCGATCACTCCGACATCAGTTCCTGGAACCGATTTCACATTGAAAAATCATATGGTTCGACTGATCCGGCAAAACTGCCAATTTCACGGATTTCAAGATGAGGATGCAAACGAGCACCTAAACAAGTTCATATCTATCACTCAATCCATGAAACAAAATGGAGTTTCTCAAGATAGCATTCGTTTGAATCTATTTTCATTCTCTTTATCCCACCACGCTGAATCTTGGTTTTATACTCTTAAAACCCACTCAATTCATACTTGGGAAGAGATGTTCCTCAAGTTTCTTTCAAAATACTTTCCACGTTCTAAAATGGTGCAGCTTAGGAAAGACATTCTGAATTTCCGACAATTGCCCATGGAGTCAGTATTTGAAGCTTGGGAAAGATTCAAATCATTGTTACGGAAATGTCCTGATCACAAAATTTTGCTTCTTGATCAAATCCTAACCTTTTATCATGGTATAACTTCGATTGATCGAGACAAAATCATGTTGGCTGCCGGTGGCAATCTCATTCGGAAAACACCACAAGAAGCTTACGATTTAATCGAGAATATGACACATCATCACTATCAGTGGGACGCTGAAGTTCAGTATGACTCTACCACTGATTTGAGTGCTCATCATTCTGATTACATTTCCGCAAAGATTGCACAAATTGAGGTCCTTGGCAAGCAAGAAAGTTATATAAGTCAATATTGCCAACAAGGACCATGTCATCCTAACACTATTTACTCTTCATACTCTGACGAGGATGAAAGTGATGAGGATGAACGCTTTGAAAAAGAGAATTCTAAGATCGATCTACTCATTAAGAAACCTTCAGACACCTTTTTAATGGGGGACAAAGAGGTCAAAATTAATCCTCTTATGGAAATTGATGACCTTGTTCCAATCCCAAGTGTATCTGAAGAACCTTTCGATCCTTTTGATTCTACTTCACCTACTTTTGATACGACTATCACGAATCCTTTGTTTGATTTTGCTTCTGAGTTTACTTTCAAATCAGACAATCCTATCTTTGATATTCAGAACGAGGAGAGTGATGAGTCCGATACGGAGACAGTAATGGACGAGGTGCAAATTTATAGCCCACGAAGTACAGCACAAGTCCTACCTCCATATAACCATTCAGAGCCCGAGCTCAAAGACGTACTTCATAAGAGTGATTATCTTCTCGAGGAGTTCTCTGGTGAATTCTCTCATGTCATAGCTCCTCCGGAGTATGATCATTTCCATTTTGATCTTGAGAAATATTTTAGTCTAGGGGGAGACATACTTATTGATGACAGCACCCCACCTCTCCCTCCCGATGTTTTTGTTGATAAACAAATGAGCTTTAATGATGATATTCAAAATAAAGTTATTGAAAATTTCGTTTTTGAAAATGACGAATTGATTTTAATTGTGATTAAAATCTTTCTCCTGTTCATCACATTTGATGTGACTTCTCCTCTCCTTCACTCCATCGGGAGTGAGGATACCATCTTTGACCCCGGCATCTCCATTTATCATTCTCTTGAGCCGGTTATATCTCATCGGTGTGGAACTTTCACGTACTTCAATGTTTGTCCAAACATCTTGAATGAAAGTCCGATGAAGATTGTCTTTTCCACTTACTTCCCCAAGAACCAATGAATTCGGGGTCGAGTCAGGCTAGTGACTCGGTAAACAAAAACATTAGCACCACATGGGTTTTCACCCATGTCTCTAACTTCTTTCTATTTTCTAACACCTAAGTGTGGGGGAGTTGCCCCTGCTGTTGTTTCCATGTATATAAGTTTCCCCAAAAAAAAAATGGTGTTCCCACACATGCCTAAAATCTAAACTTTTTACGTTTCAAAGTGTCGGCATAATAGCCGGTACTTTGAATATTGAGGGGAATATTCAATTCTATGTGTGGGGGGGGGGTAATTCTGGCGAATTTGATCACCTTTGTGCCCTCTAGTGCCTTAATACCCCCATTTTGGTCAAAAATTTTTTTTTTGTGAAAGTGCTTTGCACTTACACGACAAATGGTTATCAGTCCACCATGTCTAACCCACATAAGGTCTGGCTAATCCGAGAGCAAACGGCTCTTGGTAAAGATATCTCAAATCCGTTTATGGCTGACAATTTGCCAAAAATTGTATGGTATTCAACTCACCATATCTTTAATCGTGAAGAGTTGACTAACCCACAAGGTTATGGCTTGTGGTAAAGGCAGTGGAAAACCATAATTGGTAATCAACTCTCCAAGATGATAATTTTATCAAAGAGTTGGCTAGTCCAAAAGCAAACGGCTTTTGGTAAAGACAAATCAAATCCGTTGACAGCTGATGGTTTGCTCAAAATCATCTGGTTATCAGTGTACCAAAGTATCACATACTGAAACACTTGGCTACTCCAGAAGTAATGGCTTTTGGTAAAGAGACATCAAATCCATTAAATTTTCAAAAATGATTGCTAGGGACTAGCAATTGCTTAGTGTGGGGGATTTGATATGTGTCTAATTACACATATCTTTTACCTCATTTAACGGACCCAAAAGACCAAAAACATATTAAAAATGCCATATATATGCTTGTTTTTGTGTTTGTGCATGTGCAGGTACCGGATATTAGAAAAATGACAAAAAGAAAGACAAAATAGACAAAAACCGAGCACGAGATTGGAAAGAGCACGAAATTACGAGACGATCGTTAATTTTATTTGGAGCATCGAGCCAAAAGACGAAAACTTGAAAGATTAAACGAAGCCCGAACGAAGCTAAAACTAGACAAGTCAATATGCAGTCCAACTGGAAGCAAGACCCGACCCAAGACCATATGCGTTCTTATTACGCATTATCTATAGATCTAGTTGGAAGACATCAACGTGGCAAAATAGAAGACGCATGATCTTGTCTTGGGGCACTAAGTTTTATCTTGGAGTCACAGTTTTTTATTTAAATGATGTACTTGCAATGGTGTTTGGTCCTCTATTATCTTGTCGTATGCTAATATGCTATGCTTCACGATCAAAATATTATTCCTATAAATTCATTGTGTCATAAGGTGGGTGATGGTTCCTCTATACGCTTCTGGAAAGACAATTGGAATGGCAATGGCCCTTTAATGTTAAGGTTCAATTGATTATACCATTTGGATGTTAACAAGGTTGCTTGCTCTCGAATTGCAGAGTTCATGATACTTGGGTTTGGAACTCTTCTTGGTTCGATTGGTCCCATTCGTTCGATGATTGGAGATCCTCAAAGAGTGATAAAGATTGGGAACGTCATCATTATGCCTTGATTTGGTGTTTATGGCGGTATAATAATAGCGTTACTTTTTCTTCTAATTCTATGAGGAAAAGTGATATTTTTGATTCTATACGTTTGTTTTTTTTTTCGTGGCTTAAAAGTAGATGTCGTAAAGTTAATTATTGGAACTCTTGGCTTATGAAGCCTTTGTAATTCCCATTCTAGCTGCTTTCTAGAGTGGTTGTTTTTAATGAATGATTTTAAAAAAAATAATAATAATAAGGAATACTCCACATTGCATTAGACGAGGACGTGACAATTCGACAAAATAATAGGATTTAACTATAAAGTAGTGAAATTCTAAGTAAATACGCTTTTCCTCTTATAAGAAGTTCACCAATTTACTTTTCTTGTCATTAGTTTAATTTAGTTTAAATTAGTAGTTAAAAACCAAACTCTTCCGAACACGAGATTTTACTTGCTTTTAATTTAAATATAAAATACCAAAAATAATCCTCCCTTAACCTTTAGGCTTATTTTGTCATACATTTCGAACTTATCTCACTATTCCCCTAGAGGACGATTAATCCCTGGTGTCTTGCCTATACTACAATACAATGATTAAGTACACTGCATAGGAGGATTGTAAAATTTATTCGGTTTTGCAAAATTCTGCCATCAATCATTAAGGTTGAATACTTAAGTTTGAATTCTTCAAGTATAACATCCTTTGTATGTGTTTAAATCTCCCACACAAACATCTTCTTACATTCTCTTACACACTCTTACACACTTGTCTCTACACCACAACACAATCCAATAATCATTCTTTTGTTTCCTACATTCCCACATTCCATATTATACCACCTAAACATTCTTTTTGCCATACATTCTACTCCACCAACACAAAGTGAACACATCTCCACCCTTCTTCTTCAAGCTTTATTTTCTTCCACCACATTATACATATGTGATCTTGAAATTGGACACATCACACTCTTACACATTCACTAGCTTTCTCTTCCACTTATGTGTGTTCTTGAACAAGCCACATAACTTTCTTACACTCTTATACTTCCTACAACCTTCATTCAAATTTTGAATTTGAATCATCACTCACATACACACACATTTAAATGCCATACATACACACTCACTTACTCACTCCTTCATTTTTGAATTCACATATCACCTTCTTCATACAACTCACTTACAACTCATCTCTTACACATTTCCTTACACAATCCTACAACCTATTCTTTTGGCCTTAAAGGTGATGACATTTACGGGATTTACATTAGTTTACTTAAAGCCAACACACAAGGACTAGAATAGATAATTATGTATATATATTGCGTGTAAGGGCTATATATACCCACCTAGACTTCACTAGGAGAGTGAGACTCTCAAATTGTATGTGTGTGTATTTCTATCTTTCTTTCTAAGCTAATACATACACATCATTTCTTCATTTCTCTCTCTAACTCTTAACATGTATTTCATGTATTTTGAGTCTCTCCGACCTCCCGAAGGTGATCCTTGATGTTAACAAGTGGTATTAGAGCTAACTTGATGGTGATTTGTGGTTTGTGTTTTGAAAAAAATAGTTTTTGGTGGTCAAAACATTCATTCGTGAGTTTCTATGGTCCAAACATGCACTTTAACTTTAAAAAAGCTTTGTTTCTTGAATATAAACCTTAAAGCAAATGTTTTTAGGTTAAGGTTTATGTTTACAAAGGTTCTTTTACAAAAAAAACATGGATCAAAAACTCAAAATATGTGTTCTTTTTGCATTTCCATGGTTTTCGGTCTCAAAAGTGTACTTTTTCTTCTAAAAACAAGTTCTAGTGGTTTAATACTCTAAAGGAAATGTTTTTATGAATGTTACCATGCAAAAAGAATGGGCAAAAGCGAGCAAAAAAATTAGAGTTTTATGACATTTTTGGTGAAAATGATGTTGTTGTTGTTGTTATTATTATTATTTTTTTTCGGGTTTCTCCTAGTTTTGAGTTTGAATTTCTCCGAGTTTCGTGTTTGAAAAAGTCAAAATTCGGAAGTTAAGGTTTTTCTCCGAATTTCTGTTCTGTCCAAGATCCTTTGCTGGTCGAGATCCTTTGTTGTTCGAGATCCGAAGTCCTTTGTTGTCCGAGATCTTCACCTAGTTCTGTCCGAGATCTTCTCTGAGCGTTGCTTGTTCGAGATCTTCCAAGTTCGAACAAAAACTCCTAATTTTGACCAGAAAACTATGAATTTCTCCAAAATCCTCCGAATTTATCCAAAAAGCTCCGAATTTCTTCAAAAGGCTCCGAATTTCTCCAAAAGTTCCGAATTTCTAAGGTGCTTTCCGAGTTTCACCAAAAACACATTTGAGATTAATTGGTATACATTCTTTATGAATCGCTTCATCACGTTAAAAACCAATGTATATCATCGAAACAAATTACCACACTTCACTAAAACGATCCTTATCAAGATTCACTTAAACATCAAAGGATATTTTTGCTACTTAAATGTTTATATGACTACGAGGTTTATTCTTTATTACTTATTTGGGTATGAAGTGATATTTTGTGATGTGTATACTTATTTCGTCTTCGATTCTTTCTAGTTACTCTTGTGTTTCTCTATATACGCAAAGTAGCTATCACTTTAAGGAGTTACGTTGTAGTGTTTAACGTCTCACGTAGTAGAGGATATGTCAAGAAGAATTGTGTTGATTATACTTTGGTGTTGAGTATAAGGTACACCATTCTTAGTCGCAAGGCTAGCACAAGCTTAAGTCACAAGTCTGAGGGATTTTACTTCATTCTCAAGTTCGTCACATCGGGTTGATTCCATTACTATTAGCTTACAGAATGATAAGGGGTCGGAAAAGAGTTAGGAAAAAGAGGAGAATAGTAAAGAAGGATTCTTATCAGCAGTTGATTCTCACGGATATTTTTAAAGCATTGAAGTTTATGGTGCTTCATACATGATCGTTTTTGTCTGCTTATGATCGTTTGTAGTCTTTAGCACAATTGTTCAAAGTTTTTCGGCAAAGTTCTACATGTTTCAAATTGTGCTTAAGACAAGATTGAAAACTTGGGCGTACACATTTTCATGTTGATTACTATAGATCGCAACCATCAGGGGAAGAAGTAGTATACGTGGTGACGTAGTGTAGGTGTTTTGAGTTTATCGGGTCAATGCATATGCATATCGTGGCATCTATCTCTTTCTCTACTCTCTTCATATTGTGGTTGTGGTTGTGTTGTGCAAATCTACTTACTTGCTCTTGGAGACTTGAAGTTGCTTAACTTCAAATAAGGCAAAAATACCGTATTCACCACCTCTATGGTTCTACACAGGGTTAATACTTATCTCACAATTTCAATTCCAAATCCTATTTAATGTTCTTCTTCCTCATCTTAAAACTGAAAACTTTGATCTTTTCGCCTAAACTAATCCTCCATTGTTTATGTTTGTGGGGTTTGATGAGTCATGGAGCATGGTGTGTTTTGAAGGCACGTGTTTAGCTAGTGGAGGTTTGGTGGGAAAACATCTTAAGGAGAAAACAGCGGGAGGGTGATGTAGGTTTTACTGACCAGGTTTTAATATTTATGTTAGTCTCGTTTACCTAAGGTCTACCTTTACGCACTAACGGACAGTGTATCCGATCGTGTGTGGTATAGCTAGTTGGTAAAGCCGAGGTCGTCCCAAGAGCTAAGTGTGTGGAAATTATCTAAGTTCGTGTCACGTTTAAAAGGGGGTTTTATGATTGAAAGATTAATTAAACTAATAAAAGTAAATAACAAGACAAGTAAATAAAATAGAAGAAAATCAATAAGAGAGAAGTAGTGTTAACCTAATTACTACTCTTGTTATNAATATTTATGTTAGTCTCGTTTACCTAAGGTCTACCTTTACGCACTAACGGACAGTGTATCCGATCGTGTGTGGTATAGCTAGTTGGTAAAGCCGAGGTCGTCCCAAGAGCTAAGTGTGTGGAAATTATCTAAGTTCGTGTCACGTTTAAAAGGGGGTTTTATGATTGAAAGATTAATTAAACTAATAAAAGTAAATAACAAGACAAGTAAATAAAATAGAAGAAAATCAATAAGAGAGAAGTAGTGTTAACCTAATTACTACTCTTGTTATCATTTTGACTAGTTTTCCTAATAATGCATCCTATCATATCGTCTGGGGATTTAATTCATTTCGGATCAGAGGGTTAAATCACCTACGTCTATCTTACACCTTGTCCTATCCAAAACTGTTGTAAAGCCTCGGGTTCATCGGTACGAAAATGCAAGAGTCATTAAGTGCCTCTACTAACATAGACAAGTCTAACGAATGCGGCATGGTTAGATCTTACACCCCTCTAACTCCGTTAAGTGTCTAGCATCGGTAGGTGGTCCTAGGGTTAATTCGCACGTGTATGGTGATATTGCTATCACCAAGTCATATCCCTAGCGACTTGCTTCCTAGGGTTAATTCCACAAGTCTCTAGGGAACAACCAATGCTAATCACTACGGGAACTAGAGTGTCCCAAGCCTCGCCATGAAAGTATACAAACAATAGACAATAGATGCGTAGAAAACTAAATCAAAACCATAACAATTTCATAACTAGGCTAACACCAAGAGGTGTTTAGCCACTCATATTCATAATTGCAGTAAAACAAGTTTGAATTAATACAAAAGTAAACATGAATCGAATACAAAACAAAGGTATGGATAAACTTATGATTGGTGTGTGAATCCTCCCATGGAAATGACTTCTATGAGGCTAGAACTTCGTTCCTCCTACTCTCTGAGTTTCTCCCAACTTCTGTGTGGTGAAAAGTGAATGAATAAACTCGGATTTAGGGCTGGTATTTATAGGCCCGACTTTGTTACGGCGTAGCTGATAAGATTGCTACGCCGTAACCTTTGTAAATAAGTATTACGCCGTAGCTTGATCAAGTGCTACGGGCGTAATATCTTGATAAGAGTCTTCCTACGGCGTAGCTACTAGGGTTTCTACGCCGTAATTTCTTCCTTGGCCTTGTTAGTTCTTCTCAACCTCAAATTGGGGCTTACGTCATAGCTGGAGAGTTGTTTACTCCGTAGAGCCCTTTAGTGGATCATTACGCCGTAACCATATGGCTGGCTACGCCGTAGCCTTCATAAATTCTTTCTTACGGCGTAAGTTGATGTTCCTTTACGCCGTAATCTTCATAAAGTCTTGCTACGGCGTAGGTGGATGAACCTCTTCGCCGTAGTGAGTGCAGAATCCATAATTTCCACATATTTGCTTCAAAGTCCTTCCATTTCCGCGTATGTTCATTCTTTTGCTCATCTTTACCTTGAAACCAAAATAGGAAGAAATAAGAGTATATATTTTTCATACAAATAGAAAAGATGAGCATTTTAGGGGGAAATTAACACTTAAATCATGGGTAAATTTGACGTCATCAAATATCCCCCCACTTGAACTCTACTTGCCCTCAAGTAGAACTTATTAGAATAATTCTCAAAAAGATATCCCGCATGAATTAGGAGAATATAAATTTAAAAATTTCCTATGCTAGAATATATCAAAGCCGAACACCTCACAAAATTGGAACGAACACTCACATCTCTCTCCTAATCTAAGTGTTAATTTCGGGGTGATCACTCAATTCTTAAAGGCAATATTGGGTGAACACATATAAGGCTTTTGGGTGTAGCGTTGTTACTAACATACTACGGCAAAGGCGACAAAGGCAATGGTACATGACTGGAACGCCGGGCAAGACACCAATGACTGCTCAAATCCCTCACCTAAGCATGATTCACAACTAAAGGGTAGGATAAGACATGGGATGCACAGTAATGGTGTAAAATGAAAAAGAAAGCAAATAGTCTTAGCCTATAACCGAGTTGCTACCACTTGCCGTTCATCTAAAGTCCAAGTTTCAAAACGCAAGAATTGGATCATGTAACAAGTGTGTGCCATTAGAGGACGTCATGATGGGCACCTCACTTGGTCTTCATGTTGGTGATTAAGAACCAACAACTCCATTCTTCAAATGTGACCGAAGTGGCCTCTTCGATACTAATTCCTTCAAAGCTCTTATTATGGTGCTATACAAGGTTGCACCAATGATAACATATCTACATACGGAAATTCACATTTTTTTTTAACTAATACAATAGACATATCCCCCCCACTTGGGATAAACAATACATTTACAATAGTGGGTTTCTCATGATCTTCAATGATTTGTCTTCAACGTAGGTGTGATTCTTGAATCTCTTGACTTGGACCTCAAACTAGAACAAGTGGCAACTTCCCAACCATAAACTAAGACTACACGGTAGGCTAAGGTCTATAGGTGTATCGAAACAATATAATGGGTAAGAAACGAAAGGATAAGCTCAAAAGGGTGTATCTAGGGGTATCTTGCACTAAAGGTGAGTGCAACAAAGGGTTTAACACGGGGGTCGAATAGTCAATGTGACTAATCGATAAACACACACATAAAGGTTATTTGGGTGATAATCCTAAAATATTGCCTTCTTAAACAGTTTCTTCCAAATGTATCAAGAAATCCCAATACACTACTCGTAAATGGTTTCAAAATGTTGTAAAAGCCAAGTTCTAAAGTTTATAAACTACCGGCACACTCATAATTTTGGTGGATTTGGGGTAAAACAGGGGAAACTGAAATAGGCTAAACCTCACCATGGTATTAAGGGTTAATGTGTTCGGCTAAGGTCCATTCTAGTTAGGTTCGGAAAAACATGTCAAAAGTTTTAAAAGTGGCATAATTTTTCAAAATAAACTAGAAAAATGGGGCAAGATAAAGTTCAAGTATATAATTCTACTCCCGTCCCCCCACTTGAGTTGTACAAAGTCCCTTTTGTACATAATATAAAAATAAAGAGGAAAAGTAGAATTAGAACAAGAACTTCCCTGAAATTCGCCCTTGAAAATGGTAGAAGGATCATGTTGAAAAATGTGCCTTCGCTTCGCCTAAAGAGCAAACTTCAATTCCCTGGAATCACACAACTACCAAAAGCATAAAACCTAAAAAAGAAAAATAAAAAGGAAAAGAAAAACCTAACTCACTTTCGTAGGAATCACGGTTGCATTTAGCGTGTGCAACAAGCCTTTTAAACAACATGGTGTCCCAAATAGACGAGTGAAGTCTCGTGAGGGTTTACAGGGAACACTCCCACAAAGTTCATTTGAAAACTAATACAAGTTGAAATAATGTTTTGTAAAATAAAAAGCTTTTTTAAGGTTTTGAAGGTAGCTACAGCGTAGCTGAAATGGGGCGCTACGCCGTGGTTACTGATTTCAATCCGAGTGACACCTGATGGTTGCTACGGCGTAGTCAGTGAAGGAGCTACGCCGTAGCAAAGGTCTGGGGCATATTCCTTGGTGCAAAAGTCCAAAAAATTAGTTCCCCCTCGCAATGCTTCCTTTAGTATCTGCAAATTATTACTACAAAACATATCAAACCAACAAGATAAAGAAAAAGAAAAATAAAAAGGAAAAAGGATAATTCGGGTTGTCTCCCGAAAGAGCACTTTTGTTTATCATCGAGTCTTTAAGTTAGACTCACTGCCATGCTTATTCTGCCGGTAGATGATGGGTTTGCCCGTGCTCGTCCATCTCCATTCGTAGGTTATGCCTAGACGAATTTTGTGTGCACCGTAACCCTAAGGAGACGAATTCAGACGAACAAGCAACACAAGACACACCCCAAACGAAGATCTTAGAACTGTAAGAAGGTCCTGCATGTATTTAATTCATTAAGTAGTTTTGTTTTATTGTAATAGTAAGCTTTGAATCCATCAGGATTGATGGCCGGTAGTTTGTGAGTACGCAATAATCAAATGCCCGCCTTAAAATTGCTTTCCCATCGATTAAAGTTTATATGTTTGATGTCTTTGGTTTCCTTATATTAGTGCATTGATTACCTCTGTGTCTAGCTGAGCACTGCTGAGCCGCCATACTCCTTCCTCGCCTACTCACTCCGATGTCTTTGGATGAGTAGGATATTCATAAGTAATCATTAAGGGTTTACTCGCCGATATAATAGCCAACGAGTACGGATTAATTTTATACACTTCATATAAAACTAGCAATAAAACAAGTGACAAGCTATCTTAATTATCAGGACAGGCCTTCTTATTGTCTCTACTATCTATCTGTGTACGTGTATGCTATTCGCTGATTTGTTCTCATTAGTATTTACTGTTTAATTAGATAACCAAACCGTGGCAGTCTCTCAGGCTGAACCCCCTATCATTAGATTAGACTGTAAAGCTAACTTAGATATTAAAATACTGATTAGGATAATTAGATAATACGTTCCACTCTTAGTGATCGACACTCTGCTTACCATTATATGCAAACTGACCGGGTACACTGCACGTTAAGTGTGTGTGTTATTGATAAGTCGGCTAAATATAAATGTAAAACATGAATAGGCAATAAACTGCTAAATATTCACGGTCAGCACTTGTCTTTATTCCAGAGTCTTCAAGTTAGACTCACGTTCAGCTGTTATTTTGTTGCGGTTTAGCAGTGTTAATGCCTACTCAAGTTTTACATTTATATTTAGCCGACTTATCAATAACACACACACTTAACGAGCAGTGTACCCGGTCAGTTTGCATATAATGGTAAGCAGAGTGTCGATCACTAAGAGTGGAACGTATTATCTAATTATCTTAATCAGTATTTTAATATCTAAGTTAGCTTTACAGTCTAATCTAACGATAGGGGGGTTTCAGCCTGAGAGACTGGCACAAGTTTGGTTATTAAATTAAACAGTAAAAACTAATGAGAACAAATTAGCGAATAGCATACACGTACACAGATAGATAGTAGAGACAATAAGAAGACCTGTCCTGATAATTAAGCAGCTTGTCACTTGTTTTATTGCTAGTTTTATATGAAGTGTATAAAGTTAATCCGTACTCGTTGGCTATTATATCGGCGAGTAAACCCTTAATGATTACTTATGAATATCCTACTCATCCAAAGACATCAGAGTAAATAGGCGAGGAAGGGGTATGACGGCCCAGCAGTGCTCAGCTAGACACAGAGGTAATCAAGGCACTAATATAAGTTCACCAAAGACATCAAACATATAAACTTTAATTGATGGGAAAGCAATTTTAAGGCGGGCATTTGATTATTGCGTACTCACAAACTACCGGCCATCAATCCTGATGAATTAAAGCTTACTATTACAAAATAAAACAAAACTACTTAATGAATTAAATACATGCAGGACCTTCTTATAGCTCTAAGATCTTCGTTTGGGGTGTGTCTTGTGTTGCTTGTTCGTCTGAATTCGCCTCCTTAGGGTTATGATGCACACAAAATTCGTCTAGGTCTTGGGGTATTTATAGTTTCTGTCTGAGGGTTCGATGCGGCGCATGTAGTGGTAAGATGCGGCGCATTGATTTAACTTCGCGTGGGGTCCAGTCTTATTATATTATGGAATATTTGTACACCGCCTTTAGATGTGGCGTAACTTGAATCTTTATGCGGCGCATGTCCTTCAGTTGTCTTTATGCGGCGCATGTCCTTCAGTTGTCTTGGATTGTTTCTGGTGAAGTCTTGATAGTGATACGCCGTATGTCAATTGTATAATGCGGCGTATCTGGAGTAGAACGAATTTGATCTTCTTCTTTGACCAAAGTTTCATATACGGCGCATGGTAGAATTCAATGCGGCGCATTCTTCAAAGTCAGACAATGGTCTTCGAATTCATCTAAGTATAATATTGCGGCGTATCTGTTGAGTGAGATATGGCGCATCTACTGGGTTTCAGTAGACTTTTGACATCTTGCACTTTTTGCTCCGTAATTAGTCCAAAATCGTCAAGTTTCACCTTTTACCTGTTTTTACCTGAGAAGTACTAAAGTAAACATTAAAGCACCGATTTTCATACATAATAAAGTAAAACAAGTTAATTAAATAGGATAAATGATGATAATAAAATGTACTTATTTGAGTTCATCAAATATCCCCCCACTTGAACTTTACTTGTCCCCAAGTAAACCTTAAATTTAATCTTATGAAAATGTATCCTAAAAGGTATTAGGATTTGTTTTTATTAGTTAAGCATGTATTCGTTTTATCATAATCACACAACCAACCACTTAACGAAGTAGAAACAAAAATAATTTTCTCAATATAAAATAATTCTAAATCGTTTAGTTGCTAGTTGTGACGAATATTCTATCATAAGCTTGACAAGTATACGCATCTCCCCCACTAAAGCCAAGGAGTAACAAGTCTAAAGCGGTAAAATGGGTTAGTTGGTTAAGGGTTGATCATCCTTTTTAATCTCTATCGATCTCATATTTCAGAAAAGGCGACAAAATCACGAATACATGATCGAATCTACGACCACGATACTCGCAATTGCTCAATTCCTTAACTCGAATAGGCTAAAGATAGGACCAAGTAATCTTCACCAATAATATTATATCAAAAAGGGCGACAAAATCATAAATACATAGCCGAATCCACGACTACGATACTTAAGATTGCTCAAATTCCTAATCTCAATAAATCAAAGGTTCGGATGAAGAACGATATAGGGTATGGATAATATTTGGGATATAAATTGGTGTAAAATAAAAATAAACAAAACGAATAGATTAAAATCCTAAGTGTGGTTTATCACTTTCCCAACCATCCCATAAAATCTTAAACAAAGAATAACCTTAGTTGGCATTCCCGTAATGGCCAACTCCCATTCAATCATAAATATAATATACAACAACAAATAGTGGTGATATCTCCCACTTTACAAAACTTTAAATAAGTTGGTTAAAACAAACTTCCAACTTTTTCTTCTTTCTTTTTCTTTTCTATTTTTTCAATTTTTTTTTACTTGTGTAAAATTTCACAACTTTTTCTATCTCGATTTTTCCGGATAATTTTTCCATACTTTTCATAACTTTCAGAAAATAACTGTAATAGTGAAAGTAGCAAACACACGAAAAATAAATTCAAAATATACAATATGTACTTTCACTCCAATTGCATTGTGCAATTTCCCGACCTAACCAAAGATAATGAATTACGCACGCGAACACAGGTAATGTAAGGAAACACACTTTGCCTAAAGTAACTAACCACGGATTTCAATCTACAGGGTAGGCTAAGGTGTAAGGGTGTAACGAAACATTTTAACAAAGGTGTAAGAAACGAAAGGAATGGCTCTGAGGGTTTTTCTAGGGGTATCTTACTCTAAAATGAGAGTAACAAAAGGGTTTATATGGGGGTTAACTAATCGGTGTAGTTAGTTAATATCACATAACATATAAAGGCTTTTTGGGTGTAATCCTAGAATTTTACCAAGTTAGACAAGTCACTCCAATTATATCAATAATACTCATTATGGTGGTCTCGAGTAGTATACAAGCCAAGTTCTAAAGTTTACAAGTCACCAGCACACTAAAGTTTTTGATTTTAAGCAAAAAGTGATGTTATGTGTGCGGCTATATAATTTAGACTTAAACAAAAACATGCTAAAAAAAATTAATTTTGATATATTAAGCGTATTTTAAGCATATTTTGAAAAAATTTGGACAAGTAAGTGTTCTAATTCTCCATCCCCCCACTTAAGTTAAACAACATCCTCGTTGGTTTTTTTAAAAGTTTAAAAACTGAAAAATAAAAGAATTAGAACAGAAAAACTTCCCTGATATTTGCTCGGAATGATCCTCCATTATGCGTTTACGAGCAAAGATCAACTTTCTTGTGGATTAGAACGTTTAAGCTTCATGAATGATGTATCCACAAAAAGTTCAGGAATCTATAGTACCACCTAGACTTTAATACACCTGAGTTAAGAAGGTTCAACTTGCATAATACATTAGTAGTTAGTGAAAATAAAACCTAAAAAAAAATAAAAATTGAAAATCATCAGGTTAGTTGATACGCCGCATCCTATGGAAGAGGATGCGCCGTATCGAGCCTGGAATTAATACGAATCAGAATAAAAGATGCGTCGTATCCTTAAACAGGGATGCGCCGCATTAAATAAACTGACATAAAAAAAATAAAAATGCAGAAAAATAAAATAAGATATGACCAGTGCAGATGATATGCCGCATCCTATGGTGGAGATGCGCCTCATCTTCTGCAGGTCTGACAGACTCGACACAAAACAGAAAATAGATAAAAAGTTCCGGGTTGTCTCACGGTCACCACTTGTCTTTATTCCAGAGTCTTCAAGTTAGACTCACGTTCAGCTCCTATTTTCCATCATCGATTCCCAAGTGCCACTTCATGATGTATTTGCTCATTAGCTCATCTCGTATATATTCGGGTCCCAATTTCAACACTCCTTTGTAGAATCCTTTCTCTTTTGGTATGGGTAAAAGATCCCATTCTGTTTGTCCTTGTCATCTACATAAACAAATGGTGAAAATTTATAGCAATATTTGTTAGTGGCATGTTTAAAACTTGGGTGGGTGCGAGGCATCACGAAAGTGACGACATCTCTTCTGCTTTGAAAGGTGATTCTTCCTTCAAATCTTTTGGCATTAATAGTGATCTCTTTACAAAATGTTTTGCCAACAATCACATCACCCATTTCTTTATCCCGATAGGCATCCATGTTTTCAGCAACTGCAAAGTCAGTGACAATAACAAATTTTCCAACAAAAATAGGCACTTTAATGAAAGCTCCAACCACATTATTTCCTCTATATTCAACCTTCTTTTTCATGATAGAATTATAAAAGGTTTTTGACATTACGTTATTGGCAAAATAGGAAAGAAATTGGCGCAAACTAGTTTGTACCCTATCATGCAAGGAAACTGTAAATTATAAGCGCAATCAACATGGATCCTTCTACCATAGTCACAAAAACTAGGATATCCCTCAAATTCATTATCATCTTTAGTATTTATAACATTTACACTAGGGTTATCCATAATTTCAGTTTTGTTGGGTTCATCATCTTCCATATCTGTCATTAAACACTAATGGGGTTTTAAGATCGTTTAACTCAATATAATCTCCATCATAGCATTCAAGTGATTTATTTCGCACTAAGATTTCTCCCATAAACCTAGCTTCTAGGTCGAGGTCTATATTATCTCTTAATCCTAGCATATAAATTCCTCTAATTATGCTTCTAACCGGATTTTCACATTTATAGACTAGTTTGTTATTCCCTATTTTTAATGATATTTTTCTTTTAAATACATTAATTTTAGCATGGGCAGTAGACAAGAAAGGGCTTCCAAGGATTAAAGGAATCTTAACATCCTCGGGCATATCTAAGATTACAAAGTCTATGGGGAACACAAACTTTTCGATCCTAACTAGCACATTTTCAGCAATCCCCTTAGGTCGTTTTACCGTTTGATCAGCCAATTCAATAAGCAGCTTAGTGGTTGTTAATTTTCCTAGGCCTAGGGTAGTGAATGTCTTAAAGGGCATAACACTAACACTAGCTCCTAAGTCAGCTAATGCATTATTGAAAGACATATTATTAATTGAACAAGGTAAAGTAAAACTCCCTGGATCCTTTTCTTTATGAGGCAAGGCATGTAAATCGGTTGCAGGGTTCTCTTCTTTCATTGTAGCCTTGATCTCTTCTTCAATCCTCGACTTCTCCTTGAGTAGTCTTCTAACACTGATTGAAGAGTTAAAGAAATATTGGGGCTTCAAAACATTACCATTCTTCAATCTCCCAGGAAAAGGTATGTTAGGCATGACTTCTTCAGTAGTGGTNGGTAAAGTAAAACTCCCTGGATCCTTTTCTTTATGAGGCAAGGCATGTAAATCGGTTGCAGGGTTCTCTTCTTTCATTGTAGCCTTGATCTCTTCTTCAATCCTCGACTTCTCCTTGAGTAGTCTTCTAACACTGATTGAAGAGTTAAAGAAATATTGGGGCTTCAAAACATTACCATTCTTCAATCTCCCAGGAAAAGGTATGTTAGGCATGACTTCTTCAGTAGTGGTAATCGCCTTGGCATGATCTCTTGGATTAACTTCAGTTGAGCCAGGTAGACTTCCATATCCCCTTTCTTGAAGCACCTTACCCATTTGTCCTATTTGTTGTTCCAATGCCTTGATCGAAGCTCCTTGGTTTCGAGTCATAGTATCCGTTGAGGCTTGGATTTCTTTGATCATAACAGTATTTTCTTCATGTCTTTTAGCAGCATCAGCGATAATTTGCTTTAGAGTGTCATCTAAAGTCTGCCTTTTCTCTTGATATGAGGGATTTCCATTATACTTTTGATAAAATCCCGGAGCAGCTTCCCTAAACTTTCCTGAAGGTTGGAATGGTTGTCCAAATTGTGTGTAGTATGCTTCTTCAAAACTCTCACTTTCATTCCTTGTAGGGCAATCCTTAGTGTAGTGAGGTCCTTCGCATTTTTCACATCCAACTTGGGCAGCATACACTTTTTCATCTCTTTTCTTCATATCTCTACTAATTTTATCCAATTGAGCTTGAATTGCAGCATACCCGTCAAAATTAGTGCTGCTCTTAGTTCTAGTAGAGGTCCCATCGTGCCATTTTTGAGAATGATCAGCAGCTTCTTGGATGGCTTTTCTAGCATTTGCTGCACTAATTTGTGGCACAGCTCCCTTAGCATCCAAGATTTGTCTAGTGGGCATGTCCAATCCTTGATAAAACAGTATTATCTCCTGCATTTTGGTTAGATAGTGTTGAGGACATCTTGCCAGTAGATCTTTGAAGCGCTCCCAAGCCTGATAGAGAGTTTCATTGGGCTCTTGCTTGTAACTGTTGATGGCGTCCATCTTTTTGGCAGTCTTAGCAGCGGACAATATCTTTTCAGGAATTTGCTCTTCAGATCTTCCCATGTTGTGATTGAACTAGCAGGTTCATTCTTTAGCCACTTATTAGCAGCTCCTTTAAGTGAAAGTGGGAAGATTCGAAGCATAAGTTGGTCATCAGAAACTCCTTCTGTAGTAAACAAATCTGCGATCTCGAGGACTTTATCTATATGTTCATTAGCATCTTCATTATCTGTCCCACTGAAAGCATTTTCTCTTAGCTCCTTGAGAAACTGACCCTTCAATTCAAACTTTGACTTGTCATCAAACTTTGGTCTAGCAACTCCTGAACTGTAGTCAGTACGGGTTTTGTTCATGTATTCCTCCATGGTAGTGTTTTCCGTCATTGTTTCTGTTTCTTCTTCCTCCTCTTGTTCAAAAAAATATTCAAGCTCGAATAAACTTGAAACTTCAACACTTCTTGTGCTGAAAAGCTTTCTTAATGAATGTAGAGCTCGTTCAGGATCTTCGAAAGGTGTAATTAAGTTCTTAGTTGAACTTCTGGTCATGCACTTCCTGAAATTATCACAAAAGCATCAGTAGGGTATGTTCAAGAGAGTATTATGTTAGAGAATTAACAACGAATAAGGAATACGAAAAATAAAATTTGCTGATATCTGCAGACGATGCGCCGTATCCTTGAAAAAGGATACGTGGTCGAGGCAGAATAAGCGGTGAAGCTTTTACCACGAGGATCGTTGTCCCAACGAGGGTTGAAATTGATCTTGTCACTCGAGTCGTGAGTTATGTGAAGTGAATTGGTTTTAAAAAAAAGATTTGGTTTTAGTTATACTACGAAAGATTTGCATGAAATTTAAATGAAATAAAAAACGATAGTAAAGGAAATAAGTTGAACGATAAAAGAAAACATAGAACTAAGTAATAAGTAAAAGAAATGAAATAAGGTAGAAATAAAGAAAATGTTTTTGGAGTTTTGATTTTAATAAGCTAAAAGAAAGTTCAAAATAAGAGACGTTTAAAGATTTAAAGAACTAACGTAAAACTAATAAGAAAAGAGAGTGACTAAGTAGAAATAAAACTAAGAGATTTAAAGAAAAATCGACAGAGTAACGCTTAGAAACTAAAGAAGTAAACCTCACTCGATTAACGATGAGGTGAGTAAAAGCCAATCCGGCTTATGAAACAAAGAAGACACGACTTTAAAAAGAAAGTAAGACTCGACAACTAAAAATGAAACTCACACAAAGTCTCATACTCGCAAAGACTCAAGACTCCATACTCGCAAAATAAACGAAAATGAAAACCAAACTCGCAAAATAAACTAAGTGATACTCGCAATATTTAAGCTACCATACTCGCAACACTAAACCACATACTCGCAAGAATTCCAGTTGCCAAGATTGATACTCGCAACCCACAAATGCTTACTCGCAATGATACTCGCATAAAAGGATTTCATACTCGCTATAACATGGACCCATACTCGCAATACCTAAAAAAAACATACTCGCAAGATCATACAAAAACTCCATACTCGCAAAGGCTTAAAATCATACTCGCAAAACCCTAAAAAAAAACTCTAAACTCGCAAAATCCTAATTTAGAATCTGTAAACCTTTTATCACGTGACTATTATTGTAAATCTTGATAAATACTTATGTAAACTTAATAAAAAGCTAGTTTTAGATACCAAATAAGCACAAAATAAGCTAGCGTGAATTCTAGGGCTTGTAATCTCAATTCTAAAATTTTTACGTAAGAAACGATTTAAATTAATGAAAACGTTGTAAAACTAAATGATAAGCTAGATAAAGAAACTTTAAATAAGCCTTTACAGCTAACGAGATCTAAATAAGCTCAAGTCATCATCAAAAGGCACCGAAAATTTCTTTTCATGCAAAGGTGGTACTAGGACTTATGAATGCTTATTTGGATCAAGATAGAAGTAATAAGCTTGATAGATGTGGAAATCGTAAAAGAAAAATTGAATAAGCTAGGAATAGCAAAGAAAAAATGATTAAGACCATGAATAAAAGGCTTGCATTAATAATAATTAACTAAAACTTGAATAACAAAATCTATCAAACTAAAAACTAACAACTATAAATGAAGAGTAAGGGGAAGGTATTTAAGGGAGCCATGGAGGCTTGCCTTGTTTTACAATGTTGAAACAACTTAGCCTTAGTCTTCTAGATTTAGTGAATACTAATGCATAAACTTAGAGATACAACGCTTTTAAAACTATCTAAAATGCGACTTGAGTCC
>LBNU01009913.1:15680-69308 GCA_014162995.1 Artemisia annua | reverse complement strand
GGGTCCGTGAAGTGGGGTTCTTATGTGATTGCTTTGTTTACAATTTGAACACTTAAGCCTTAGTCTTGTCTAGATTTAGTGAATACTAATGCCATAAACTTAGAGATACAACGCTTTTAAACTATCTAAAATGCGACTTGAGTCGCTTGTAACTTTGAAGGTGATGTGTTGACAAGTTTCAAAGATCTTCAAAAAGCATAAAAGTAGATCTACTTGCTCGGAATTTAGAAAGGTGATAACTTCATAATCAATATTATGAGTTTGGATTAAGCGTCTCTTTTACTTTCTTGAGCCTTTGAGAAATTAGAATTTTGGATCTTCAGGCTTTTCACAAGTAGATCTTAATCTTTTACGTTGATTTAGAACTCTTTTTACATATCTCGTGCTCGTTTTAGGTTTTTAGGTTGCTTTTCATGATGTTTTTGCAATATCCTTACCTGCACAGTCATAAACACAAAAACACGATATCTTTGGCTTTGCACGTTAGTTTTTGGTCTAAAATAGTCTAATAATGGTGAATAAAAGGTATGTGAATAAGCACATACCAATATGCCGTATCTTATTACGTTAAAGTTAAACCAGACTTTTATTTTTAGAAAATAGATACGCCGCTTTTGAATTAGAATGTGCCGTACCTGTCAGATATCAAAAATCAATTATATTTATAAAAATTAAATGCGCCGTATTAGCAGAAGCTAATGCGCCGTATTTTCGTTACGTTTCAAAATACAAGATTTTTGATTTAGTAGATGCGCCGTATCGACAAAAATCGATGCGTCGCTTCTGTTTAATAATTCGAAAACTGTTTTTAATTTAAATATTAAATACGCCATATCTGTTAAAACAGATGCGTCGCATGGCATTAGGGTTTCGAAAAATTCTTTATTAAAAACAGAATACGCCGTATCTTGGGGAAAGAACGTCGTACTCGAGTTATTAAACGCGTTGTATTTAATAAAATTAAAACGCAATACGCCGCATCCGATAAACAGATGCGCCGTATCGTTTGTATCTGCACAGTACAACGTCAGTAGGTACAAAGAAAAGAAAAAAAAATAAAAATAAAAATAAAAATTACAGAAAATAAAAATCACATAAAAACTGTAAATATGCAAATTATACAATGAATGCAAATTATATAATATACAACAAGTTAGGGGTTAGTGTCTAAAAACCTAATAAAAAGAAAAACTAATTAAAATACTAAGGAATTTAACAGATAATAACAATTCACTCCCCGACAACGGCGCCAAAAACTTGATGCGCGTGATGTGTCGTTGCGGTTTAGCAGTGTTAATGCCTACTCAAGTTTTACATTTATATTTAGCCGATTTATCAATAACACACACACTTAATGAGCAGTGTACCCGATCAGTTTGCATATAATAGTAAGCAGAGTGTCGATCACTAAGAGTGGAACGCATTATCTAATTATCTTAATCAGTATTTGAATATCTAAGTTAGCTTTACAGTCTAATCTAACGATAGGGGGTTTCAGCCTGAGAGACTGGCACAAGTTTGGTTATATTAAACAGAAAATTAAACTAATAAGCACGAATCAGCGAATAGCATACACGTACACAGATAGATAATTAGAGACTATAAGAAGACCTGTCCTGATAATTAAGTAGCTTGTCACTTGTTTTATTGCTANCGGAGTAAATAGGCGAGGAAGGGGTATGGCTGCCCAGCAGTGCTCAGCTAGACACAGAGGTAATCAATGCACTAATATAAGTTCACCAAAGACATCAAACATATAAACTTTAATTGATGGGAAAGCAATTTTAAGGCGGGCATTTGATTATTGCGTACTCACAAACTACCGGCCATCAATCCTGATGAATGAAAGCTTACTATTACAATAAAATAAAACTACTTAATGAATTAAATACATGCAGGACCTTCTTATAGCTCTAAGATCTTCGTTTGGGGTGTGTCTTGTGTTGCTTGTTCGTCTGAATTCGCCTCCTTAGGGTTATGGTGCACACAAAATTCGTCTAGGTCTTGGGGTATTTATAGTTTATGTCTGAGGGTTCGATGTGGCGCATGTAGTGGTAAGATGCGGCACATTGATTTAACTTCGCGTGGGGTCCAAGCTTATTATATTCTGGAATATTCGTAAACCGCTTTTAGATGCGGCGTAACTTGAATCTTTATGCGGCGCATGCCCTTCAGTTGTCTTGGATTGTTTCTGGTGAAGTCTTGATAGTGATACGCCGTATGTCAATTGTATAATGCGGCGTATTTGGAGTAGAACGAGCTTGATCTTCTTCTATGACCAAAGTTTCATATGCGGCGCATGGTAGAATTCCATGCAGCGCATTCTTCAAATTCAGGCAATGGTCTTCGAATTCATCTAAGTATGATATTGCGGGGTATCTGCTGAATGAGATACGGTGCATCTTCTGGGTTTCAGTAGACTTTTGACATCTTGCTCTTTTTGCTCCGTAATTAGTCCAAAATCGCCAAGTTTCACCTTTTACCTGTTTTTACCTGAGAAGTACTAAAGTAAACATTAAAGCACCGATTCTCATACATAATAAAGTAAAACAAGTTAATTAAATAGGATAAATGATGATAATAAAATGTACTTATTTGAGTTCATCAGCAACCCCAATAGTTTACACCGCCGTTGTTCATAAGTCTCATCGTCAGGGTCAATGAACCCCTCAGTCCCTTGTAATTCTAAGTAATCCATAACCCCGTCAATTTCATCGTCATCGGATGATGTTCCATCTTTTCGTGGTTCCTCTTCATTATTCTCCTTTCTTTGCTTGTTTTGTTCGTTACCCTGTATGATTCCATTAAATTCATGTTCGTAAGCTTTACATTCACACAGACTTGACCGGCTCATACATCCAATCCAAATCTTTTCTTTTGTAACAACATCAACTTTTCCATACTTAATCTTAATCCAATCATCGAATCCTAAATTATTAACCCATTCCAAGTCATTCCTTAGGTTGCCATTAGTTGAAAACCATAGGTATTCATCGTCATTTACCCTCGTAATGCTACTTCCTCCATTACACTCATCTTCATAGGGGTCACAAGATGCCCACGTTTTATTTCCTTTAATATCTCGGGTTTTTACCTGCTCGCACCAATGTGTCTTTTTGTTTATACTAATTTGTGTCTGTGATGAGGCAAGACTCTGATTGCTACCTTCATCATGTGAAATATCCTTGGTGGGCTCCTCTTTACTGATAAGATTATTCCAGATTTTCCGTTTCTTGTTTCTTCTGACTTTACCGTGGACGATTCGAACCCAATCGTCAAAAACCATACTTCTATCCCATTCTAATAATTTCCTCATAGCGTCATTTGTAGAACTCCATAAATGTTTATTGTTTCCTACTCTACTCGCGTCGTGTCCTCCATCACAAAGATGTGCATTTGGGTTGCATGATGCCCATGAATCATACCATTCCTCTTTGTTGACATGTATTGTCTCGCACCAATGGTATTTTCTTACTATTTCTTCGCTATTCATTTCATGCTGGGTTAGCATCCCCAAGACGTTTTCAGCTTCCTCCCCTTTCATAGGGGTAATTCTTCTACTAGATGGGCCTTGAGCATACGAATTTGGAATAGTCCCCTTCATGCCTTGTGACTCGTTGGAGGGGTCACAACCCTTATTTTCGTGGTCACTTTCCCGCGCAAAATCACTAGATGAACTATCCATATCAGGGGTTAACATTTCATGCGCAGCCAAGTTGGGTGAAGATTCCCTTTCATTAATGTTGCCATTATTGATTACGTAAACGTTTCTAATTTATGACACTGCCCTCTTTCGTCCATATTAAATATTATTTTTTTATCATTACAAGTAAGAGAGATTAATTTATTAAAGACATCAATTATGGCGTGGGCAGTGGCAAGCAAGGGTCGTCCTAAAATAATTGGTAAGTGATTATCTTCTTTCATGTCGAGTATGACGAAATCAACAGGAAAGGTGAATTCATCAATTTTTACCAATACATTTTCAACTATACCTTTTGGGATACTAACTGTTCTATCAGCCATTTCTATGGTCATGCAAACTGGTTCGATTTTTCCCAAATTCAAGCGCTTGTACAGAGAAAACGACATGATACTAATACTTGCTCCTAGATCTGCTAAAGTGTTACTAATAAATAAGTTATCAATAGAACAAGGGAGAATAAAACTTCCTGGGTCCTTTTCTTTAGGAGGCAACTGATGTTGAATTAGTGCGGAGCACGTGACGTTTAGTCTTATTTCCTCTCCTCCATCACTATTCAAAGAGAAAAGGTCCATCTCCTCCTCGAAATCCAGATCATCGTCAGGTTCCTCCCCACCTTGCTCAGCAAAAAATTTAAGCTCTTCATTAGAATACCTGAAAAGGGTATAAAGGGGTTGACCATTGTTAGAAAATATAGCTTTACATGCTCCGGAATTTTTAGAGCACTTTCCACGTTCGCCGCCTGCTTGCTTGGATACTTGATTAGTCAATACCCCTATCTTGGTTTCAAGACCTCTTATAGTTTCCTCGTGGCTTTTGAGGTTAAGTGTTGTTCCTTCCAGAAAGCTTCTAAGCCACTCTTCTTGTTCCAATTGCTTCTTAGCCGATTCATCAAAATATCTTTGGATAGACTGCTCAAGATCGGATTGTGGTCGGTAATACNCGTTCGCCGCCTGCTTGCTTGGATACTTGATTAGTCAATACCCCTATCTTGGTTTCAAGACCTCTTATAGTTTCCTCGTGGCTTTTGAGGTTAAGTGTTGTTCCTTCCAGAAAGCTTCTAAGCCACTCTTCTTGTTCCAATTGCTTCTTAGCCGATTCATCAAAATATCTTTGGATAGACTGCTCAAGATCGGATTGTGGTCGGTAATACCCTGACGTCCCCTTACGATAACTGTTGCTGTTGTAACCTTGGAATGGTCTACTCTCCCCATATTTAACTTCCTCAGTTTTCCCATTGCCCTCGTTCAAAGGGCAATCCTTAGACAAATGGGGTCCTTCACAAACCTCGCAACCAACTTGAATAGCATGGACATTTTCTTTCAACTTTTTCATGTCACGTCCCAAGCTTTCGAGTTTGTTGGTGATTAAAGTGATTCCATCCGGGTTCCCCACAATGCTCCTACTCTTTCCTCCTTCATGCCACTTTTGAGAGTGGTCTGCCATGTCTTCAATAGCCTTTAAGGCTTGGGCAGGAGTCATGCTAGGGATTGGTCCCTAAGAATCTAGCATTTGGCGGGTTGAGATGTTGATCCCTTTGTAAAAAATGTTGACCATTTGTTGCTTGTTAAGATCATGAGTAGGGCACTTGTACAAAAGATCATTGTACCTATCCCAAGCTTGGTACAATGTTTCATCTCCGTCTTGCTTGAAGTTGTGAATGTCTTCAAGCTGTTTTGCCGTCCTTGAAGGAGGGCAATAGCTTTGGATGAAATGCTTCTTCAAAAGAGCCCAAGTGTTCACAGTTCCCGTTGGTAACCTATCAATCCATCTCTTTGCTGCTCCAGTTAATGTCATTGGGAATACTTTAAGCATTATCGCATCATGAGATACTCCCGGAATGTTGAACAAACTGACAATGTAGAGGACATTGTCAATGTGTTCGTGAGCATCTTCCGTCTTGCTTCCTGAAAATGGGTCTTACCGCAGTTCCCTGATAAATTGATTTTTAATTTCGAACAGCACATCATCCCCAATAGCCGGCCTAACCAAACCAGGCCTTTGCTCTTCTCGTGTGAGAGCCAAATACTCTTCAAGTGTAAGGTTGTCAATGTCAATTTCTGCCATAGTACCTGAAACTTGAAAACAGCCGTGAGTACTGAAAGGAAAATAAAACAAAAATTAAAAACTTAAATAAAATCCTAATAGCTCCCCGGCAGCGGCGCCAAAAACTTGATACAGGTTTTACTGACCAGGTTTTAATATTTATATTAGTCTCGTTTACCTAAGGTCTACCTTTACGCACTAACGGACAGTGTATCCGATCGTGTGTGGTATAGCTAGTTGGTAAAGCCGAGGTCGTCCCAATAACTAAGTGTGTGGAAATTATCTAAGTTCGTGTCACGTTTAAAAGGGGGTTTTATGATTGAAATATTAATTAAACTAATAAAAGTAAATAACAAGACAAGTAAATAAAATAGAAGATAATCAATAAGAGAGAAGTAGTGTTAACCTAATTACTACTCTTGTTATCATTTTGACTAGTTTTCCTAATAGTGCATCCTATCATATCGTCTGGGGATTTAATTCATTTCGGATCAGAGGGTTAAATCACCTACGTCTATCTTACACCTTGTCCTATCCAAAACTATTATAAAGCCTCAGGTTCATCGGTACGAAAATGCAAGAGTCATTAAGTGCCTCTACTAACATGGACAAGTCTAACGAATGCGGCATGATCAGATCTTACACCCCTATAACTCTGTTAAGTGTCTAGCATCGGTAGGTTGTCCTAGGGTTAATTCGCACGTGTATGGTGATATTCCACAAGTCTCTAGGGAACAACCAATGCTAATCACTACGGGAACTAGAGTGTCCCAAGCCTCGCCATGAAAGTATACAAACAATAGACAATAGATGAGTAGAAACTAAATCAAAACCATAACAATTTCATAACTAGGCTAACACCAAGAGGTGTTTAGCCACTCAAATTCATAATTGCAGTAAAACAAGTTTGAATTAATACAAAAGTAAACATGAATCGAATACAAAACAAAGGTATGGATAAACTTATGGTTGGTGTGTGAATCCTCCCTTGGAAATGACTTCTATGAGGCTAGAACTTCGTTCCTCCTGCTCTCTGAGTTTCTCCCAACTTCTGTGTGGTGAAAAGTGAATGAACAAACTCAGATTTAGGGCTGGTATTTATAGGCCCGACTTTGTTACGGCGTAGCTGATAAGATTGCTACGCCGTAACCTTTGTAAATAAGTGTTACGCCGTAGCTTGATCAAGTGCTACGGGCGTAATATCTTGATAAGAGTCTTCCTACGGCATAGCTACTAGGGTTGCTACGCCGTAACTTCTTCCTTGGCCTTGTTAGTTCTTCTCGACCTCAAATTGGGGCTTACGTCGTAGCTGGAGAGTTGTTTACTCCGTAGAGCCCTTTAATGGATCATTACGCCGTAGCCATATGGCTGGCTACGCCGTAGCCTTCATAAATTCTTTCTTACGGCGTAAGTTGATGTTCCTTTACGCCGTAATCTTCATAGTCTTGCTACGACGTAGGTGGATGAACCTCTACGCCGTAGTGAGTGCAGAATCCATAATTTCCACATATTTGTTTCAAAGTCCTTCCATTTCCGCGTATGTTCGTTCTTTTGCTCATCTTTACCCTGAAACCAAAATAGAAAGAAATAAGAGTATATATTCTTCATACAAATAGAAAAGATGAGCATTTTAGGGGGAAATTAACACTTAAATCATGGGTAAATTTGACGTCATCAGAGGGCTGAATTTTTATGAACATTACTCTTATGAACACAATACCCTTTTTATTATGTTTTTTTCACACATGTTATATAGTTTAATTATACAATTTAGTCAATGTATAGTTAAATATACAGTGAAATAAATAAACTACTAACAAAAAATAAGATTTACAAAGTTAAAAATTCTTTACTCCGTAATTTATACGAGAAAAAGGTTTGAATGATTTCTTAAATTTATATAAATATATGAAAAACAACGAAATCGGTTTTTGGTTTGGTTCGATTGGCATTTTGCCAAAATTAAAAACGAATATTTAACTTGGTTTGATTGGGTTTTGACTTGAAAACCGATTTACAAATTTGATTCGGTTTGGTTTTGATTTTTGGTTCTTGTGGGTATTACTAGAGATGCAAATGAAAACCGGTTTTTTTAAACCTGTCGGTTAAACCGTAACCGTTTTTTTAAAACCCAACCGGTTAGACCGGTTTTCGATTTTATATGTGGACCGGTTTTTTACCGGTTATGAATCCGGTTTTAACCGGTTTTTCAAATAACCTTTTTTTCTTTTCTTTTTTTTAGTCATTGACGAAAAACCGGTTTTAACCGTTTAAAAAACCGGTCAAACTAGCAGTTTAAAAAAAATAGAAGTAACGGGCAAAAGAGCCGTTTATTGTGATTTTTTGTGTTTTTTTGTATTTTTTTTGATGATTTTAAGCCATGAATTTGTAGTATAAATATATGTAATGAGTTATGGTTGAAAACACGTCAAAAACACTCTCATATCTCTCTTTAATCTCTCTAATCTTTATATATATACTCTAATCTCTCAAATATCTCTCTAATCCCTCTATAATGGAAAACTCACAATCATAACAAGCTTCCACTAATCCCTCCATTTCCACTAGCAATGCACGAAAAGTTTACACAAATGATGATGTTGTGCGAATTAGACCAACTCAACGAAAAGGGGATGTTTGGTCTAATTACGATTTGTGTATTATGATTGATGGGTTGGAAAAGGGGCGTTGCAAGAAATGTGGGAAATTTTATAACCCCTCGTCTAACACTACACTAAGGACTCATAAGAACGGTTGTAGTGCGGTTAGCCAAAATGCTATGTCACAAACTATTGGTGCGGATGGTCAAGTTTCTATATATGATAATGATGCACTTCGAGCCGATTTTACGAAGTTTGTCATTCAACGAGCGCTTCCATTCAACCACTTCGACAACGAGAAGCTTACGGAGATCATCAAAAGAGGCTACAACTGCGATATCAACATGTAAGTCGTACTACTCTTAGAAGTGATGCTTTTAAATTACGTAGAACTTTTAATAACAAGAATAACGGAAAATTTAGACTTATCATTTGGGTTAGACGGTGACGACCCGACTGTTTAAGATCCCAAATTTTTAAATTTAACGATAATTTTAAAAAATTATTTGGAATTTATGAAACAAAATATGGTCAACAACAAAACACAATTGTTGACCAAATGCGGGCTAGATCGTCTCGAATGGAAAGAGACATTAATATAAACCTTTTTAATAGTTTATGTGAAGACGCTACAAAGCGTCAACGAACATCGGCCCCAACAAGCGAGTTGGGACAATGTATAGCTACAAACTTTTTAATAACTTTAAGTCCCGAAGAGTTTGCAAACTTTGACATTTTGGCTTGATGGAAAGAAAGGGAAATCCAATTTCCAATTTTATCTGCTATGGCTCGTGACTTATTAGCGGTCCAAGCTTTGACGGTAACTTCTGAATCGGCCTTTTCTACTAGCGGTAGAATTATATCGGAAAAAAGGTCAAGACTAACCCCCGAATCCGTGGAAGTATGTGTATGTTTGAAAGATTATTTGGACGGAGTAGATAGCGTACAACATGAAACATCGTTGGAAGGTCCGGTATTAGAAGACGTTGAAGAAACTATAGCAAGAGAAGAAGTTGAATTAGGGATATCACCTCCGAATACCGAATTAGATGAAGGTGAGTTTGAAGACTTAGATGTTGAAGACTTAGATGTAGAAGATTTTTTGGAAGATTTAATGACTTGAGTATAACGGGTGATGGCAATGCCGAAGCTCGATATACTTGAGTACACTAATATGTTTTCGGGTGATGGCCATGCTGAAGCTAGAAATGTATTAGTATTTATATATTTTTAGTTGTATGATTGTATTTTTTTAGTATGTTTCCGGTGCAAATAAAAAGTTATAATTGTATTTGTTTAGTATGTTCCCGGTGTATTGTTTAATTAAATGTTTGATAACTAACAAGTTTATTAAATAAATGTTCGAAGATTTTAGTAAAATTTCGAAAAAAATCGAACCGGTAAAAAACCGATTCCGAACATTTATAACCCAAAAAACCGAACTGGTAAAAAACCGATAAAAAAACCGATTTCGAACATTTTTAACCGAAAAAAGCGATTCCGAACATTTATAAATGAAAAAAACCGATTTCGGAAAAACCGAAAAAACCAAAACCGGTTTTTGGAAACCGGTTTTCCCAAAACCGGTTTTTGGAAACCGGTTTTCCCAAAACCGGTTTTTGGAAACCGGTTTTCCCAAAACCGATTTATTTGCATCTAACATGTATTACTAAAATTCAATTGCATACCCTTATTTTGGTGCATACCAAGGGATAAATCCCCACCATCCATCTTTTTTGATCTAATGGTTAGACTAATCTAAGATTTAATATGCTTAACCTTAATTCTCCCAACCATATAAAGTATTTTTTTCTTTTTTTCTTTTTTCATTCGCTTCATTTTTTTCACACATTTACTGTGTGTTTTCCTCCCAACCTGCTCTCTTCCTTCCATCCAAATTCCCTCCAAAAAGTAGTTATTCCAATCAACTATTACCGTTTGACCATCACCAATTGGATCACCATCACCATTACCATCACCATCACCATTCCAATCAGCATCACCATTCCGATCACCATCACCGTTCCGATCATCATCACCTCCCAATCATTATCATCCTTTTATGTCTTCTTTAGATTTGAAAGAACCATTTGTTTCAGAAGCTGGTTTGATTGATATTGTTGCGGTTGATAATGTTGTTGATCGGTTGCTAATTATGTGGATCAAGTTGTTTAACATTCCTTTTTATCAAGTTGCACACCAAGTGTTTGATGAAATGTGTGAGTGTAAAATATTTGATAATATTTTTATCTGCTCCTGTAATTTTGCTTCTTAATTAAGTTGTTAGTTGAAATTTTGTTTTTAACTGCATTGGAATGCTATTTTTATGTCTGAATGTTGTTTTTGAATTTGCTCTTTATCGTATGTGTAGTATCACCAGTGATATCGTATGTGTAGTATCACCAGTGATATCGTATGTGTAACATACGTTTAGTATCACCAGTGATATTTGAAGTTGATGATTATAAGCTGGTTTAGTATCACCAGTGATATACGTTTAGTATCACCAGTGATATATGTTTAGCATCCGTAGTTGGTAAACGGAAGAGATTCGACTTTTTTGCAGGTAAGTATATTGCACCTGAGTTAGGTGGAATTCCTATCTTTTTTTACCCTTGAACTTGTATTAAAGCTATTATTTTTGTGAAATTTTTTCAGATTTTATTCCTGAGAAAGTGAAAGTGGAGGATGCGTGAAAGAATACCGACTGATCAATAGATGATTAGATATCAACCGAGTAGCGCCATTTATTGTTCCATAGGTGTCAACCGAGTAGCCTTTTGTAGAATATTTGATAAGAGGATGCTAATATTTATTTTGTAAAACTGATGTGTATCTTGGTGTTAGCTAATATTTGACGATATGATCAATGATGGCGTTTTGTACTAAATTAACCATTTCAATATATATACCATATATTTTTTTTATCACTTAACAGATCTTCAATCAATTTGAAAACAAATAAATAAATAAATAAAAAAAAAAAAAAAAATACTGACTACACTAGTACAATATGTGTAGTATCACTTGTGATATTCTGTTTCATATGTATAGTATCACCTGTGATATTAAAGTTTTTTTTTTTTTAAATCTGTTCTGCATCATATGTGTAGTATCACTTGTGATATTCGGTTTCATATGTATAGTATCACTTGTGATATTTTTTTTTAAAATATGTTTTGCATCATATGTGTAGTATTACTTGTGATATTCTGTTTCATAAGTGTTTGAGGAAGTTGCGGTTCTGTTTTGTTTTTTCAAATATTTAAATGGATGTTAAATTACTTTCAGTTTTACACGAGCTTCACTTTTATGTATCACTTGTGATACTACACTATAAAGGTAAAGGAAAGTGTTTAAGTTCAGGCAATTCGAAAGCCAGAGGCTGAGCTGGCGATAAAATATGACAATTGATGTTTATTATTCTTTTATATACATTTGGTAAAATACAAAATTCATTATCACATGTGATAAGAATGTGATATTTCACATTCTTAGTTGAGTATCACAATTGATAACACATATATGTAGAGAACAAAAATTAAAATCATAACATTTTTTATGAAGTTGATTATCTCTTGTGATAATTCACATTCTTAGTTGGGTATCTCAGTTAATAACACATTTTTATATAGAGAACATAAATTGTTATCATTAGCATTGTATATTACTAACCAAAAGATTTAGCGCTAGTTGTTAAAACATAACAATGGAACTATTTTCATCAACTTGTTTTGTTTACTTTTGTTCTTCAACAATCGTACTCTTCATTAGTTCATCAACCAGCACCTTCATTTTATTCCCAGGTGCTTTCGGGGGAACCTTTGATATCACATGTGATCACATATCACATGTGATATCACAGGTGATACCACCTGTGATANTATTTGACGATATGATCAATGATGGCGTTTTGTACTAAATTAACCATTTCAATATATATACCATATATTTTTTTTATCACTTAACAGATCTTCAATCAATTTGAAAACAAACAAATAAATAAATAATAATAATAATAAAAAAAATACTGACTACACTAGTACAATATGTGTAGTATCACTTGTGATATTCTGTTTCATATGTATAGTATCACCTGTGATATTAAAGTTTTTTTTTAAATCTGTTCTGCATCATATGTGTAGTATCACTTGTGATATTCGGTTTCGGGGGAACCTTTGATATCACATGTGATCACATATCACATGTGATATCACAGGTGATACCACCGGTGATATCACAGGTGATATCAAGTGATATCACTGGTGATATCACATGTGTGTCAGCTTTCTTCTATTTGTTGAATAAATTGAGGTGATGGAGGAACTTGTGATATCACAGGTGTTTGAGCTTCTTCAATTTGTTTGTGGAGATGTTGTGCTTTCTTCAACGACAATTGCACTTGTTGATTCTTTCGTTTGATGAGGCTGTTTTTTGCATAGGTCTCATTCAAATCTGCATCAAAATATTTTCATAATTTTTGTTAGTGTACGNGTCGATTCTTTCGTTTGATGAGGCTGTTTTTTTGCATATGTCTCATTCAAATCTGCATCAAAATATTTCCATAATTTTTGTTAGTGTACGAATAGTTCATTTGTTTTCAATATCATATGTCAAGCAAATAACTATTTGTTATCACAATAGATATACAACCAATCAACAATAATTTAACTGTTATATCACAGGTGATACACTAACAGGCAATATTGTTTTCAAATACCGGGGTATAACCTTTTGAAATATGCACAATCTATCCATTAAACATACAATTCCATCACAAATCAAACAGAAGCATCACAACATATCTTCATAAATCATCACAACATCGCAAATTATCAAAAATTAACTAGTAAAACACACTAATAATGATTCTATAACAGTAAAAACTAAAGTATTCATTGTTTTAGATGTCGATTGTTTCATTTTCTGTGTGCTTTATGTGATTTGCACGGTTAAGTCGAATACAAATATCTCTAGTGATAATACACATATACAGTTCAACTTCAAATATCACTGGTGATGCACACGTATGATACTTTTCACTCACAAATTTCAAATATCACTGGTGATACAAATATCTCTAGTGATAATACACATATATAGTTCAACTTCAAATATCACTGGTGATACACACGTATGATACTTTTCACTCACACATTTCATCAAACACTTAGAGTGCATCCATGTATACAAAGCTTTTTACTCAGAAACTCAACCAAATGTAAACACTAAATAACACAACCAATAAAGCATCTAAATAATTAGTCGGAAGTATCGTACCTTGTTCTAGAAATTCAGTAGGTTCATTTTAAACCTTTTTCTTTTTCGGATCTGCTTGCGCAATTGACGATTCTTCAATTTTTTGTGTTTTTTTGGTGATTTTAATGGTTAAAATTGGTTGATTTTGAGTTTTTGTTGCAGTTTGTTAATGGCGGTTAGAGAGAGAAAGTTGGGTTTTTGATAGTGTATGTGTGGAAAGTGAGAAGTCATGTGTAGGGTTGGTGGGGTAAGTTTGGGGAATTGTCAAAAGTGGTCCCTCCGTGTTTTTTATTATTAAAAACTGTTTTTTTGATCCAACGGTCCTGATTGATCCCTTGGTATGTGGCACTTTTTGGGTTTGCAAAATAAAGTGCCTCTTATGAACACTCCTACGTGCAACAAGATGGCTGGTCCTAAACATGTACAATGGTTGGGCCGTCAATTGGTCTGACCCCCGAGGCCTGGTCCAAAAGAATATGAAGTAAGGTTTTGATTAGTCCCCTGTACCGAAGGATAATTTGTGGCAAACTTTTGTTAACTCTTATTATACAGATTTTTAATCTAAATTCAGCTACTTAAAGCTTAGAGAATGCCAATCAAACATTGTAATCTTTAACTTGTTAAGATTAAGCAAAACTTTACATAAATACTCTAAATAAACTAAAGCTTAAACATAAATATTGTATATATCATTTTCACTTGCAAGTGAGTCCAAGTTTATCTAGTGAAGGCAGCATAAACCTCTAATCCAAGACAACAACTATATTTATAGCGTAGTATAATGCATGGTTTGAAATATATATCCAAAATGGCAATTATCAGTTGATCTGTAAAATGTTCTTATTGTTATATTTGAAGACGTATAGGTAGTTTGTGTTTAAATATTAATTTGGTAACCTACTATTCTTTGGGTCCTTTATCACCAGTTGAAACCTTATCAATCATTGTTCATATCTATAGCCAATTGGAATATTAAAAATTAAATTAAAAGTTATGCTTTCATTTAAAACCATTCATTATATGCATTTTAAGCTTAATAACTACGTCGACATTCATTCTAATGAATTAATAAGTATATTTGTAAACACTAATTTCAAAGATTATCTAAGTACTTAAACTTAAACTACAGTCGAGTAAGTATTGCTCCAATTAACATACAATTAAGACATATTATATGCAATAATCAGTGTGTTGAAAAAAGACAACCAACATGCAAGCATTGACTTATACAATTGATAGTTTTTTCCAACAGAATACTAACTCTCATAATGTTCAAACTTATATATAGATAGAACTATAGAAGGTCACTAACATCATTTCAACTTTGAAAGCAAACCTGAGTATATAACCTTTTTCAGTTTCTGTTTAGCTCACTTAGATTCGGAAAACCAATGTTTATGTTTGTATGTGTTTGCACATAAAACACGTACATAGGTCGCATTGGTTTGTTGTTTTTGTGTTGGTATAGTACGTACTTTTGTATTTGTTTAGAAAGAAATCGGTATCTTTGAGATGGGTTCATTGTTCAGTCTATCCGTGTTGTTATTTTCGCTACTAATGGTTTCTTTTAGCTTGGATACGATTGTTTCGTTAAGTGTTGATGTTGTCGAGGGTAGCATGCACGTGAATGGGACAAGTTCAATAGGCTATATAGATGACGACTTCGTATGTGCAACTTTAGATTGGTGGCCACCAGAAAAATGTGATTATGGAACTTGTAGTTGGGGAAATGCTTCTCTTCTCAATCTGGTAAGAAATAAGTTATTTTAATGTCTTTTTTGCTTATTCATTTTGTCAGCATCAGTGACTGTTTGTTGATGTTCGTTTGATTAGACACTAAACACTTATTTATGCTATAGAATGAAAGAGTTTAATATGATTTTTGTCTTTTTGAAGTATTTTATATTCAAACTTTGTGATGCTTCTTATGTAGGAACTACTTCTTTTAGCAAATTTTGTTTCATATAACTTTGACATTGTTAAGTCAGTATGTTATCTTTTAAAATATTTATTAGTAGTAGTTTACTATGTTATGTTGTTAATTTGGTAGCATTTAGGCGTATAAACCTTTGTTTACTATAAAAAATTTGTTTTGTTTTGCAGGATCTTAGTAACAAAAATTTGTTGAATGCAATCAAAGGTACTTTACTGCAAACTGCTTGTTCATAACTAACAAACCCGTATTCGAGGGTGTGCGAGGTGTGCTATCGCACATGGCCTCAAAATATATACCTCTTTATATAGTTGTGGCCTCAAAATTCATTTTCAACCTCAAAATGTTGATGATATATAGAATTTTGTTCTAAATATGTTAAACTTTACTTCAAGTAGGTGATAGTGATGAAAAACTCATAAAAATTAAAGTTAATCGTTACAATGTATATTTCTAACTGTCATGTGTAGTTATCATATTAGCGGTTTTGCACAGGGCCTCCGTTGGCCTAGCTACGACACTGATAACTAACGTCGTTTTCCGAAGACAACATTGACACCTTTTGATACACTCCAAATAACTCTAAGCGGAAGGCCCGTTAATCATAATCATTAGCTTTAATTGTTCCACTGAATTTCCGTAAAGTTGACACGTCAAGCATTAAGGTCTTAATATGTCTTATGCAGCATTTTCTCCTTTGAAACTAAGATTGGGTGGAACTTTGCAAGACAAAGTGATATACCAAAAGATTGGTGATCAAGAACAATGTCCTAGCTTCACCAAAAACACTAGTGTAATGTTTGGCTTCACCAATGGCTGTTTGACTATGTCTAGATGGGATCAACTCAACATTTTCTTAAAAAATTCTGGGTAACTAAGTTTCTGTATATGCTATATATTAGTACTGCGTATACTTATCTTTAAGTGGCAAATATATCATATTTTTCTTACCTTTGAACTCTTTCTGCTAAATATGTATTCTCAATCTATATAGTGCAAAAATTGTGTTTGGTTTGAATGCACTACGTGGCCGAACGATTGGCCCTGATGGTATAGCGACAGGATCATGGGACTCTAGCAATGCTGAGACTCTTATAAGATACACTACCAACAAGGGCTATATCATTCATGGCTGGGAACTTGGTGAGTTTCATTTAGAGACTGATATATTCTTATGAATGTATTAACTTCTAGGCATATTTCACTAAAAATATAGGTCATGTGATTATATTCTAACCATCGAACTACTTATAATTTTTTTATCAACTTTTATACAAATTAATCAGCTTGAATGATCGAAATTGAGATAAAGGAATGACGAGAAATACGAATTCTTAAATGCTATCAAAGTTTTTGTTAGCTAATTTGGTGAATGATTAGGAAATGAACTGAGTGGAAGCGGGATTGGAACAAGGATCACAGCAAAACAGTACGCATTGGATACAATATCTCTCCAAAATCTAGTTCAAAAGATATACGCAGGATTTCAAGAAAAGCCGATAGTTCTTGGACCAGGAGGATTCTATGATGCAAATTGGTTCAACGAGTATGTAACTGAATCATCAAGTTCTCTTCAAGTGATTACTCAGCACATTTACAACCTCGGTCCAGGTAAAATTACAATATTTCTAAAAAATATACAAGAAAATCAACAAATAATAACGTTCTAATCGACTAAAATGTACTTTAATTAGGTGTGGACGCTCATTTGATTGAAAAGATACTTGACCCGTCGTATCTTGATGGAGGATCTCAGCCATTTAGAGATCTTCAGAACATATTGAAGAAATCTGGGACTTCTACGGTGGCTTGGGTGGGTGAAGCTGGAGGTGCGTATAACAGCGGTCATAATCTTGTTTCCAACTCTTTTGTGTTTGGCTTTTGGTAGGTCATCTTCATAAAATGTTAATGTTATGTTCTTTATATGAGCTATTGAAAGGCTTCTTAGTCATATGCACGCTATATAATGTTTATTTTCACTTACGTGATGTGTGGTCTTAACAAAAGTTCTTTACTGATCATACTGGGTAATATGATTTTTTTTGGGATGATCGAATAGGTACTTAGATCAGCTTGGGATGGCATCTACGTATGATACAAAAACATACTGTCGACAAACATTGGTAGGAGGAAACTATGGACTTCTTAACACTAGTACATTTGTGCCAAATCCCGATTATTACAGGTACTTCTGATGTATTCTGGATTTTTACTTTTGGAGATTCAGCAATTAACAAGTTTGGTAACTAAACCAAATAGTATTTTTTTTTCATCAACATTGTGTTTTCTTTTGCTAAAGCTATTATATCTCACAAATTCAATCAATTTACAATCTAATGAGTTAATTATACTTGTGCTTTGACTTGAAAAGGTCAAACAGGTATAATAAAACAAAGTTATCTAAAAAAATGCTAATGCTTTATTGAATTAAAATAGGGTTTTGCTAATCTCAACCCACTGGGCAAAGGATTAGCTATATATACAAGGAATGTTTGAGTTAATTAATATCAAAATGATGATTAATTACGATAGTTTTGGAGATTAATAAATGTTCATTAAATGCATTATTTATTAAAATCTTCAAAATTTTTAAACATATTTAACACACCAAATGTTTATTAAAATCTTCAAATTTTTTGGACAAAAAACGTTGCAGGTTAACTCAACTCGTCTTGCACAAAAATGACTCAATTTGACCAACCCGTTACATCACCCTCACATTCGGCCACCTCTAGTATCCATATGCATGCCAGTAAATGGGTCTGCTTTGCAAACACAACCCACAATCTAATTAAATAAGTATGTAGGGCCGGGCTAATGGATCTTGATGTAACCAATAGCTTACAATATCAAAATCTAATGTTGCATGATGTAAATGCAGCGCACTTCTTTGGCACCGGCTAATGGGAAGACATGTTCTATCAACAAATTTCACAGGCACAAACAAGATACGTTCTTACGCTCATTGCTCAAAAACTTCAGTAAGTACAAACATAAAAAGCCAAACTTAGCTCTTTAAAATTTTCAATATACTCACTTTAAATTGTCAACTTTACAGGCAGGAATCACGTTGCTATTCATAAATCTAGATGGTCTTAAATCAACCAATATCGGTGTTACTATAGAAAATACCACTACGATAATCACATCAACTCAGCAAGAAACGAAACAAAGAAAAAGAACCAAATTTTCAAAGATGCTTCGAAATCCTAAACTTAATGAGGCCACAAGAGAAGAGTATCACCTAACAGCAAAGGGTGGAAACTTGCATAGCCAAATAGTGTTATTAAATGGAAATGAGTTACTTGTCAATTCTTCGGGGATTATACCATTGTTAGAGCCGATAAAACAGAACTTCTCGTGCCCGATTAATGTTGCTCCTTTTTCCATTGTATTTGTTCATATACCCAACATACATGTTCCAGCATGTACATAACTAAACGGCAACTATTTTTTTTACTTATGTTATACTTTAGTTGGGAAAGAATCTTCTTACGGTATATTTCCTGTGAGCTTGTACAAACAGAATGTTTCCATGACTCAAGCCAACGAACACACCTTATCTGGGAACAAAATGCAACTCACAAATAGTAAGCATACAAGATAGTGTAATAATTGACTTCAAATATAGTTGGATAATTATGTTTTTTAATAAAAAATTTACATTAATCATAATAATTTGTGATGAAAAAAAGAAAAATAAATAATTTTCTGTTTTAGCTTCAAATCTCCAAAGTTTGAACGGCACGAAGGGCCAAGTTTCCATTTTACTGGAGTACCTCATTCTACCTTAACTTTAGGGTTAAAAAGCAAGTTTTCAGTATACAAACTAACAAAGGCAAGGTAAATGTTCAAGGAGAACTAAAATAACAATAAAATCGTTTTGGGTATAGTATGAAAAAATAAGCATATTTACCTTGTCGAATACTGCTGCAGCACACACGATTTTCATCTATATACGTTGCTTGTATGCCCATCATCCATGAACCAATTGTTGTGTCTTCATGAGCGTAACTCTTTAATGATGCACTGAAAGAAGAGAGAAATTAAAGAAAAGGCATATCTTGTACTCATCGACAATAAATAGATTCTAGAAAAAAAGTCGGAAAAGAAAACTAAACTAAACACACATCCCAAACACTTCATGGTAAGTTGAACATTGCGAGTTAAAATTACCTATTTCATTCATTCTGGTCTTTATCAAAATATTGGTTTTGGATAATTGTTATATAAAAAATATGGGGTTTTTGCATATATATCCTTCCGAAAATGCATAAAAACAGTGTACTATGTGCATCAAAAACTTGTAAAAAGGATGTATATGCAATTATTCACTTTGGGAGGGATATATATGCAATTCTGTCTAAAAATATTGAACACTTGAATCAGACATAACCGCTAATAAAATAGAAGAATACCGCAAAGCTTCTTCAAAAGCCTAATGCAACATGACAGACTTATGAAATTAATAAATCTCCAGAAACTATACCGAAACATTCACATCTTGCAAGGCATAACTTACCTGTTTATGTTTATGTACTGAGCGAAATTTTTTGATAGAATGACAAGTGATCCAGATGCATGGCGAAAGTACCTGAAAAGAAAGCAGGCTTTTCGTCATATTAGCATAAAGACAGTTCGAATAGTCATCAATTAGGCGTTTCTCCTTCACATTTTGACTTCCCTATGGGTAGAGACTAAAGAGACGGGTCAAAGTGGTTGGTTTTCTTTTTGTACCACACACATAACGGGCAAATGGAGCCCTGGAGATCAAAATGATATTGAATTCAGAAAATTGACAACTAAGGCACATCATGAAGTCTGTCCCTAAAGGGTTATTTCCATTGTTCAGGCCAGAAGCTAAATACTTACGATTTCTCGTCACCGAACTTCCACCAATCAGGTTCATACCATGGTTTTCCCCTGAAAATTGACAAACAAACTTGGGTTACAAGAAAAACAAAGAATCATGGGCAAGTTAGTACTTAGTACAAAAAATATGAAAAGAGCATGCTTTTAGGCTATTGATGCACAAACACAATTTTTCCGAATCGTCGAAACAACAAAAGTCAGTTTTAGGAACGACAAAATTACAATATTTGTTGGGCACTACTATTGTTTATTCCATGGTGTTAACTTTTACTTGGCAGAAGTTTAAAAACTAATTTGAGGAAACTTTTGATAGGTGTCTCCCCGACAAAAGATAAGCGAATGAAAAAAAGAAAATATACACAGTAATACTTAACTTACAAGAATAAATTGTACTAGTGGTCTTTAGACTTTGGTCGACCAATGTATTAATATCATAAAAACAATAACAAGAAAGTAAAAGCTACTCACGCTTCGGCAACCACTTCTCCTGACTTCATGCATCCAATATACACACCATCTTGACCACGTCGGCTTTCAAGAAGTTCAATTAGCCCCTCTGGAAGGAAATTACAATAATTAAAGCAAACTTTCTATTATAGCCATGTCCATTATAATGCAAAATCAAATGGTAAGATTCTTACCAAGATCAAGAGCAATATTGTTATCCACCTTTACGTAAAACTCTGCATCCCAATTTTGAACTGCTGTGCTAAAGAAAAACTTTGCTTTCTTTGGTGATTCTTCATCAGCTTCCTCATGACCATCCTAAGAATGGAACATGTGATAATATGAAACACAAGTATATATAAGGAGAAAGGGTATTTGGATAATTAGTCATCCTAAAGTTCTATACGACTATTTATAAAACTATACAGCTTGAAGATAGATCCTACTAACTTACAAGAATTAAGAAATCTTTTGTTGAGCGATTTTCCGCATCTATGTTGCGGTCCAAGCTGTCACCGCGATTAGGACTGACATTACAACAGTTAATTAGTTACCAAAAAGACAAATATACTGAAGGACTTTAACCAAAATTAGTAATGTATTACAACTTATCCTATTTGAAAGATTCTGTCATCTACTCATCTACTTCTGAGTTCTGAGTTCTTACCATCTATAATTATGCTAAAGATATGGTCTTATAATCATGTTTGCCTAGACGACCAATAAACAATCTGGCATGATATATATATTTTGCCCGATCTTGAAATACATATTTGTTAAATCAGTTTTAAGGTAATCGTTGCTAGACAATTGGTACAACTAAAGTTTTCCATCCAAAAGTTAAAACTAATACCATATACTACTAAAATTACAAATAAATAGAAGTTAAGATGAGGGGATAACCTCCGTCCAATGACAAAACGTATGACAATTCCTCTTTCTTCAAGCTTTTTCAAAGAATCACCTTTTGGCATCCAAGATCCTCTAAAAACATTTCTATTTAATCGACTCCCAAATCCCGTATACACGCCAATTACTGCAAGAAGTTTTTTGTTGAAAGATAAACCAGGCTGCTTCAACTGATCCTTGAGGTAACCCTGACTCTTTGCTAGTGTAATTTCCATCTCTGCTTCCACTATTCTTCGCTCCAAATCTCTGTAAAGCAAACATTTATACAAGAAAGTATATTAGCATGACAAGAGGCAACTTTACAAATGACGATTATAAGTACACACATAAATAAATAAAGAATAAAAAATTACTTGCATCCCAGGACCATGAGCTTGTCTTCAACTGTAAGAACCTTTGGTCTCTGCCATAAAACATAACAAAATAAAAGTTAACAGAAGAAATCATCATATAGACTATACTAAAATCCTTCCATATCATGAAAATTGTAACATTTCCTTTCCTTTGAAGTATTGAGTTCAAAGTACCTAATGGGGTTGTTGAATGTTAGGCTTTACCAAAAGTTGATTAGGGGAATACAGACGGGGTTTTGCTAGCCATGGACCTAAGGACTATGATTAAGTTTACCATAGATATAGACACAATAATCAATGAACGCCAACCTTCCTTTGTTTAACATTACAATCTATTTTTAAATTGATTGGATGTGTATGATTTTTAAAATATATGAGTTCGTTACGTGCCTAATAGCTAGGATTATTAATGGCGAGTTTGCAAGATTCATATTTGGTTTATAGTCTTGCCTCCAACATGTATCAGCTAGTTTGTCTACCATCTGAGCAGATTGCTGGGTGATCTGGATGGGGTCTGATGTAAGCCCGATTGGGGTTGTTGAATGTTAGGCTTTACCAACAGTTGATTAGGGGAATTGCTATTTTTTATATTGATCAGCATTAATGTAATTGATCAATTTAAGTGAAACATATATTAGATCATTTTCCTTAAACTGTGAGCCACACCATTGGGCGAAGGGATGGAGCATATGTTCACAGTAAGCAGTAATTGATCCGTTATATTAATATCATTCATGCTTCCACTGGATCACTATAGGGCTGCTAGATCAGCTATTTACTAAGATACATGAAATCAATTATTTGTCTATGAAAGCCAGTTGTCATAGTGTGCATATACAACGTCATATGCGTTTTTCTTTTGTTATAATAGCTAACATAGATTAGCTATCTTCATTTATAAAACATCAAAAACAAATAAGAGATGCAGAGCAAAGCAAACCTCTGCAGCATTCTTCATAAGCAAATTAGATAACAGCATTCTGTTCTCAGCATCCTGCCATAACCTAGTAAAAATAAAGTATAACCACGTTTAGGCTCATAACTAACATAATTATTTTCAGTTTCGGACAGGATCGCAAAAACCTATAACTACCCTCAACAATCCTCCAATTACAAAACCTCTATTTCACAAATCTCATATAATCGATCTAGATTCTAGAAATTACCAGAATTTCCAGCAAACAGCATAAGTACATATCATTGTGAACTACAACTAGCATGATCATCAAAATCACTACCAAAAGACACAATTAACTACGTATGCACATAGTATTCAACATTTTCAAAATAAAGATCCATACATTGTCAAATCCTCAGCTATAAAACACAATTAACATATTCAAAGTAAATAAAAAACCCTATGAATCACAACTTACTGAAACTATATATCTAACATTTTCACAATTAATATCCAAAAAAACATCAAATCCACCAACAAAACACAAAATTAACATGATCAGTACAAATAAAAACCTCGTAGCTTACTGTAACTACATACATTCACCGCCACCAGGAGTGGCCGAATTGGTAAATGGGCTTGTGGGAGGTCACAAGTTTACACTGTAACTTGGTGCAAACAAACCTGAAGTGACCAACCTCCAAAAAGGAATGGTTTTACCTGGTTTAAGTCTATATGGTGGTGGGCTTTACCCCGTCAGTCAAATGTTCAGAAATCATCAAAAATACATCTTACTATTTATAGAGCATTTATGCTTAATCTTGAAAACTTAATGAGTAAAGTGGTTTCCCTAAAATACCCCTTATTAATACCCCTTAATGCTTCTTAAATTTTAATCTTAAATGGCAACTTAGACAATACAAATTGAACCCGTTATAAGACAAGGTTTTTAATTCTAAGCACAGCTACATGGTTTACCAATTTTGAATGGGAGCTTTTTTTTTTTTTTTTTTTTTTTTTTTTTTTTTNCGTTTTGCCCAGGTATTCGTCTAGTTTATATCAATCAAAATTTCCAAAGTATCCTTAAAAAAAACCATCAAATCCAACACCGAAACACACAATTCACACAATCAAATTATCAAATCAAACAATAATCACACAAATTCCTCAATAAAATCCCTAAAAATCACATCCTTTTGTTATTGATCCATAAAATTATACTAATTCAAATTACACAAACTGATCCACATTTCAACATCAACATAAAAAACCCATCAAAGAAATATGTTGTTGTATACCTGCCAGCAATATAAAGCCAAGCTAAGCAAGAAAAAAAGGCGAAAAAGAGTGAAGGTCTTGATGAAGATCTTGTTGAACTTGATCTTTGTTTATCTGATTTTGATATTGATGTTGGTAATTGATAACCCTCTTTGTAATATAGAGAACTGTTGTTCTCCATTTTTGTTGAATTACTAACTCTGTGTGTGAAGAAGAAGATGAAGATATGATGGTGAATCAAGTAGAGGTGCAAATCGGTCGGTTAAAACCGGTTTTCGGTTTTTAGAAAACCGGTTTTCAAAAAACCGGTTTTTCTAAAAACCAGTTTCGGTTCGGTTCGGTTTTTTCGGAGTCGGTTTTTTTCGGTTAAAAATGTCCGGAACGGTTTTTTTCGGTTATAAATTTTCGGAATCGGTTTTTTTCGGTTTTTTACCGGTTCGTTTTTTTCGGTTATAAATGTTCGGATTCGGATTTTTTTCGGGTTATTTACCGGGTTCGTTTTTTTTTCGAAATTTTACTTCGAACGTTTTTTTTTCCACGGTTATAACTTGTGTTAATTATCAAACATATAATTAAACAACATACTAATTATACAATCATAATTTTTATTTAAACAATACAATTATACAACTAAAAAAATACAATCATAACTTTTATTTAAACAATACAATCATAAAAATATATAAATACTAATACATTTTTCGAGCTTCGGCATGGCCATCACCCGAAAACATATTAGTGTAATCAAGCATATCGAGCTTCGGCATTGCCATCACCCGTTATACTCAACTAGTCACTCAAGTCGTCGAGATTATTTTCTTCCAAAAAATCTTGTACATCTAAATCTTCAACTTCAAATTCTTCAAACTCACCTTCATCTAATTCGCCTTCGGTATTCGAAGCCGAAGAAGACGGATTTGATATCCCCGCTTCTTCTTCTTCTCTTATTATACCTTCTTCAACATCTTTATCTAATATTGGACCTTCCAACGATGAAATATGTTGTATCCTATCTACTCCGTCCAAATAATCTTTCAAACATACACATACTTCCACGGATTCACATGTTAGTCTTGACCTTCTATCCGATATAATTCGACCACTAACCGAAAAGGCCGATTCGGAAGCTACCGTCGATGCTTGGACCGCTAATAAGTCACGAGCCATAGCGGATAAAACCGGATATTGAATTTCCCTTTCTTTCCACCAAGCCAAAATGTCAAAGTTTGCAAACTCATCGGGACTTAAAGTTCTTAAAAAGTTTGTAGCCATATATTGTCCCAATTCGCTTGTTGGGGCCGATGATCGTTGACGCCTTGTAGCGTCTTCAAATAAAGTATTATAAAGGTTTATATTAATGTCTCTTGTCATTCGTGACGATCCGGCCCCCATTTGGTCAACAATTGGGTTTTGTTGGTGACCATATTTTGTTGCATAAATTCCAAACAACTTTTGAAAATGATCGTTAAATCTAAAAATTTGAGATTCTATATAATCCGCGTCATCACCGTCTAACCCAAAAGATAAGCCTAAATTTTCCATTATTTTTCTTATTAAAAGTTCTACACCTCCAACATTTAAACATGGATTAAGTGCGGCGGAACAAGTAAAAACCAAAGGTAAACTAGCAAAATATTTTACAAATTTCTTTTTTATAATTTTAACCATTTTTCTAAACAATCGTGTAGGTGAGGTTTGTAATTCATATAATTTTTCCGTCATAGCATATATTTGTTTTAAAACTAATGGGCTAGTTGGGTAATAAACACCCGATAATATAGTTGTCGCCTCTTTAAAAACTTGTAAAAACATAGTTAATTCATTTAGTCGATCCCAATCTTGGTCGGTTAGTATTATGGTGGACAAATTTTTATTAATAAGTCTTTGATTAAAAGCATGTAAACTAGCACGTTGTCGTAATATATTTTCAAACATCATGCAAGTAGAATTCCATCTAGTATTATTATCAAAGCAAGGTCCTAAAGGTGTTTCACCACAAACATTTTTACGAAAACGTCTATAGTTTATTTGTCGTTCGTTGCACGATTTATATATCAATGATAATAAACCCCTAAATTTCGTATATAAATCATCACATATTTTTAATGCCGCTTGTACGGATAAATTTATAACATGAGCAACACAACGGGAATGAAAAAAAGCACCATCTAAAATAGGTTTTACACGTAATTTTAACAAGTCCATAGCTTTAGTATTATTTGATGCATTATCTAGTGAAATCGTAAAAACTTTATCCGCTAAATTATATTCAATTAAAGTGTCATGCAAAATTTTTCTTAAATTATTTCCCGTATGAGGATAACCAAATATTTTAAAAGCGATTGTCCGTTTCATTAATAACCAAGATTCGGGATTAAACCAATGAGCCGTAACGGCCAAATAAGAATTTGCCGTACCATGTGGTGCGGTCCAAGTATCCGTAGTTATAGAAACACCATATTTATATTGACGAAAACCTTCAATAATTTCATTTTTAGCCGTTTTCCATAAATTAAAAGCATCACTTCTAAGAGTAGTACGACTTACATGTTGATACCGCGGTTGTAGCCTCGTTTTGATGATCTCCGTAAGCTTGACGTTGTCGAAGTGATTGAATGGAAGCCCTTGTTGAATGACAAACTTCGCAAAATCAATTCGAAGCGCATCCGCATCATATATAAAAACATGACCATCCGAACCAATAGTACCTTGCGAACCATCATTTCGAACCGCCTTACAACTAGCAATATGATTCCTAAGTGTAGTGTTAGAATCTTTGCCATAAAAATTCCCACATTTCTTGCAACGCGCCTTTATGTTACCATCTTTCATAACACACAACTCGAAACTAGACCACACATCACCTTTTCGGGCGGTTGGTCTAACATGTGCAACATCTTCATTTGTGTAATGTTGTTTTCGAACATTGCTAGTAGCAACGGAGGGAGTAGTGGAAGCTTGTTGTGATTGTGAGTTTTCCATTATAGCGAATTAGCGATTTTAGAGCGTTTTTGAGAGATTAGAGAAAGAAATGAGAGTGTTTTTGATGTGTTTTCAACCCCAACACATAACATCTATTTATAGTGCCTTAAAACTCCCCAAAATCCTCAAAAAAATCAAAAAAAACGGTCATATACACAAATAGCCGTTGGCCTCGGTATTTAAAAAAAAAAACCGGAAAAACCCGGTTTAAACCGGGTAAAACCGGTTAACGGTAACTTTTTTTTTTTTTTTTTTTTTAAACGGTTATTTTTTTAAATTAAAACCGATTAAAACCGGTTAAACCCGGTTTTTTTGTAAAGGTAACTTTTTTTTTTTATTATATATTTAAAAATAAAATAAAATAATAAATAAATAAATAAAACCGGTTAAAACCGGTTTTATTTTAAAACCGGGTAAAACCGGGTTTGAAACCGGTGAAGGAGAAAAACGAAAACCGGTGTAACCGGTTCGGTTTTATAAAACCGGGTCCGGTTTTCTTAAAACCGGTTTTCTAAAAAACCGGGTCCGGTTTTTTATACCGGTTTAAAAAAAACCCGGTTGGGGCTTGCACCTCTAGGTGAATGTGGTACCTAACAGGCATAGTCGAGATCTAATGTGGGTTTATTTGAATTTTTTACTTTGGGCAACTTTTTTTTAGTTGTGTCAACTTTTTGATTGGGACACTCCAATGTACAACCAGTTAAAGCAGAATATATAAACTGTACAACTGTTTAATGCATATGTTGGAGTGTCCCAATCAAAATGTTGAGTGTGCAAATCATTTTCCCATAATTAATGTTAGCTTTCTCTCTCGGATTCATTATTATTATTTTTTCGGGTAAACTGCAAAAAGTGTTCCTTAACTTTCTCGATTTTGCGAAAATTGTTCTCTTACAAGATTTTTAGCAAATAATGTCCTTGAGCAGGTTTCCTTAAGCGAAAAGTGTCCTTGAGGCTGAAGTTTGTTTGCAAAAATGGTTTTTTGGACTAACGCTCGTTAGGGAGCACGTTAAGTGCCATGCGAAATGACTATTTTACCCTCCTTTCCCTCAATAATCGCGATTTTGCTATCCCCTTTTTATTCCCGCCAATCACAACCAAATTTGTGAAGCACTTATAACCCCGTGAAACACATACTCACACATAATCGATCTTACATCTTCAAAACGAAATGGACAAATCCGTTAACTTCAATAACCCCATAGGTCCCTGCAACAACCATCAGCAAACCCGTCACATAAACCCCACCTTGGAAAACCTACACTCATTACACAGCCCTGAAAAGGAGGTTAGGATAATACCCGGTCCTGTTGGTATTGTTCAACTGGCAAAGCGTCGTAAACAAGCAGATATTAGCGAAGGTCGCCAGGAGCGTGTAATTTCGATACAAGAGTATATCAGGACAGTTCTTGAGGATGTAGAAGTGGATGAGGATTTTTCACGTGGGCCATGGCTCAGCGCGGTTGACTTTGTGAATGCTAATGGGGGGTGATGTATGGATGTTTAGGTGACATCAAGAGCTTTATCGATAATGGTAAAGTTGCTCAAGTTGTAGCAATAATCAAGTCGTGTTTTCCAAATGCCCTTGGCGATCTTACAGTAACTCTCAAAGATCTCTCAGGTTCAATGCCTGGTGCAATACATCACAAAATAATTAACGAGGAGGGGGTTATGGAAAGGATATTCATGTAGGAGCTGCTGTGATTGTTCATAACGTTTCAATGTTTTCTCCTAATCGATCACACAATTCACTCCATTATCTTAACATTACAAAGAAAAACTTAGTTAAAGTTTCCCACAAGGATACACTTTATGGGAGTGGGAGTGGGGTAGCTGGTGGCGGAATGTTAGACGAAGAAGAAATAATGAAATTGTTAGAAAAAGAAGAACAGGCTGAACAAGGGTAGCGGAATGGGGGATATCTTATTGAGCAACAAGAACATGAAATGAGATTAGGCCAAGAAGCATTGAGACAATCATTGGCAGAAGAAGCAAGGGCTAAACAAGAGGAGAAGGAGAGACTTAGGAAAGAACGTGAGGAGGCTTGGGAACTTGGGTTGTCTGGCTATGTATCTGATTCATTTTCTGATTCCTCGGAGGAGGAGAGATTTAGGATAGAACCAGAGGAAGATTGGGAACTTGGGTGGTGTGGGTATGTATCGGATTCATTTACCGATACCGATTAAGTTGTAACAATTGTCTATGTTGACTTTTGGAAGTCAAAGTGCTGCTGCATATGCAAAATGTTGTTCCAAACATCAACAAGTTAAAACGTCTTTAAATGCTATTAATCGAAGCATATAACACAAACACAAACATATTATGCATAAGAAATTGGGTGCAATAAGATACTATTCATAGGGGTGAAGCATCACTAAACATTTAACCCATATGTGATACTTCAAGTTACATAGTATCGTTTGCCAATGTAGCAAAAAAAAGTTAACCCATCACAATACCTCTACACACCCTTTGGTGTATCCGAAACAGAGGTAATATAGTTCGAGTTACATTAGTCAAATTACAAACATAATATACAACCACATTAAACTGTTTTTGTTACTACACATTACATAATCCCAAAAGATGATCCCATTTGTCAAACTTCAAAACCTTCTACCTGATGAACCAACAAGTGATCAACTATATCTACACAATCAAATTAAGCAATGTAATGAGGTTAGTATAATATGCAATGCAATGTATGCAAGAAAGTATGTTAAACAATTCATTAGACTTACCTAGTCAAAATAACACCACTTCGTTTCCCAAAGAATTTGGTGCCCTTAGACCCAGCACGCAGTTAGTGATTTTGACATCACTTCTTGGTCTCACAAGACCCGCACCTCTAACACCTGATGTCTTCTTCATATGACCACCCTCTCTAATGACAATTCCACCTGGCCTTGGCAAAACAGGCTTCTTCCTGTTAAATGCCTCATCATCATCAACCATGATTCCTTTTCCTTTATCCACAGACCTCTTCACCACTTTTTTATTCTTCCCGAGTTCAGGATCTGCATCACCCAAAAACCTTTCTTTTCAAGTCTACACTTCTCTCCCTATTATATCTAGTCCTAAAAGGAGCTGAAGTACTAGAGCAACGCAAGCTAGCATTTTCTTCTACCCATCCGATAAGCTCCCCATCTTGACCCTCTAAATCCATGTTTTTTAAATAGTATTCAGATAACCTCTGTGGTTTGTGAGCAACATACAAATCTACAAAACCAGACCGACAACCTAGTTCCAACATTGTATGGACATCATTGTCTGTGTGAATCAACTTCAAGCCATCTTCTAATGAATTGCCAGGCAAACAAAAGAACAATGCTCATTTTTCTCCCCTAATGCTTGTTAACATATGATCCAACCCAAGAGTAAAGGTACTTCTATCATGGACAAAGGCAAATAGTTTATAAACAGACCCTTCTACAAAGAACCCATTTCTGTGCATGTTGAACACAATTTCATCCTCATAAGCATTTAAACCTGCCACCGTTTAAATTCGAACATCAAGACTCAATTAAAGTAAAAAACTATTCAAACATGAAGTCTAAAGAGCTATGCCAAACACAACTACATGGCACTCAATCATGGCAGTCAATCATGGCACTCAATATAAGTACATAACAATCTATCAAAAAGATCGCAAATAAAAAGACACATAAATGAATTATATTAGATTAACATACCATGATCCTCACGCTCTTCCTTCCCCTCCCTCTTCCTACCACTCCCAACAGGCCTTCCCCTCTTCCTTATGGGTGACATTGTACTCGGTTTATCAGTCCCCTCCCTCTTCCTCCCACTCCCAACAGGCCTTCCCCTCTTCTTTTTCTCTGACATTATACTGGGATCAACGATTGGTACAGAAACACCTAATTTTTTCCTGGGCCTTCCCCTCCCTCTTTTTTTCTCTTCAACTGCAACTCCTTCATTGGCTGTTCCGCTACCACTTCCAAGGGTAGTAATAGATAGCGCACCACTACCACCCATGTTTGGTTCATTGAAAGTTTTGTTCCACATCCATTGAAGAATAACTGCTATCATTTCCTTTCCTATGTTTCCATACGAACCATACTTGGCAATTATTTCATCACCAAATGTATCCACAACTTCCTCAAACACTTTATCATTTAATAAAACTTTCCCCCAAGACTTTTCCGATGTTTCCTCACCCCCAATCAACACAGACTTTCCCTTATCGTTGTTTGCCATACCCGGGTTTGATTGTGCAGTGTTTATTTTATTTTTATTTTTTTTGTTTTTTTAAACATATGGTGACTATTGATTATCACTTTGAAATGAACAAAAGGGTTGGTTTTGCAGTTAATGTTCGATGAAAAAGCCTAGTCTAGTAATCTGGTTGCTTTAATGAAGTTTATTTAAATTTGCAAATATAGTCCTTGAAGTATATTTGGCGGGTATTAATCTAGACTTGGAATGTACCCCTTCACAAAAATTGCAGCAACATTAAAAGAAAACCTGCAGCAGCATAAATTTTAACTAGCAGTGTTAACATGCAGCAGTTACACACTGGGGAAGTTAAATCTTTAAATCCTACAACAGTTGTAGTTCCTTAAAGCAGTGTTAACCATACATTTGGCCCACTTTGGCTGTTGTGGGTGATGGTTGAGTGGATTTGGTGGGGAGATGATATGGAAATGTATTGTGCATAAAAATTAACAAGTTACATTTTGGACAAACAAAATTGGGAACATCAAAATAAAAATTATCAAGTCAAGTGAAACAATAACGAAATAAACTTGCACAGAATCATAACAAAATAAAATTTAATTAACTTGTAAAGATGAATTACAAATAGGAAAATAATCCGAAAGATATGCCAAATACAAGTTATCGTAAGTGAATGTTTCTAAATCTTCATCTTCTAAATCTTCATCAACTTTGTCATCCTTATTCCATTTTTTCTCTAATCTCCTAACTGTATTCACTTCTTTCCAATGTGCCTCAGACACCTCTTTAGCACGCCTTGCTCGTGCCTCCTTTTCTTTGTCCTCCTTATCTTTTGCCTCATCTACGGCTTCCTCCTTTTCATTTTTTTAGATGTTTCCACAACTTCAACTGGTGGTGCAACATTTTCCGTATGTTGTTTCCTGTAAATTTGAATGAATAAATCAAATGGATATAGAAACATATACAAAAAAATTTAACATAATGGAAATTGTATCTTACTTGAGTTTGGGTGGTTGATTCTCTTGTGTTAGTACCTCTGCCTCATCTCTGGCTCGTTTGTCACCGGAAGACATTATGCGATTTGATTTAGATTTTTATGGATGAGAAATGCAGATTTTAGATTTTAAAAGGATGCAAAAAACTTGATGATTTAAGATGGGTATGTAACAAGATGTTTATATATAAAAAATGGGGAAATCGAAGAGTTATGTTAGCGTGTGCAGTAGAGGTTAGCGTGTGCAGTTTTGCATAATTGTGTTCATTTTTCCAAGAATAACAATCATTCAAAGAATTAATCACACCTACATTTGAATTAAAGCATAATACATAAATATGTTGTTAAGACATATTAATATAACCATATCATAGATAGAGTTACTTAAACATGTTACATAAATATAGATGTTCATCAAACATAAAGCATAACCTAATATAAATACAACCATATCATAGAGGTACTTAACATATTGCATAAACATACTTAGAACATAAAATAATACAACCATAACATAACTAGAAGAGGTTTCATGGTTTTTTGCCTCTTTCCTCCATGACTAGGACAATTAAGTTGTTAATCGATGTCCACCTAGAGCGAGCCTCTTCCTTAAACACGCGTAATTCCTCACGACCCTGAAATGTATTTTTGCAACATTGACATTTAGAGGCGTGTGGTTCTGGCATTGGTGGAAGTGGTTTTCAGGGTCTGCGGAGAAATACCATGCTTGAGAGCCTCCAACTTTCAATGGGTAACAGACCGCATGGTTGTGACTGTTTGTTGCTAACTTTCTGGATTGTGCATCCATGGTGAGCTTAGAGTTTGAATGAGTTTGATGAACTAAGTTGATGATATAAGATGGGCAGGGTTGTGAGAAATGTTGACAAATAAATGAAGCAAGTGACATGGGTAGGTTTGTGTGTAAATGTGCGCAGTTAATACTCATTTAAATTACACAAAGAAAGTCAAACGAGTTGTCAAGTTGCCTAACCCTATGTTTGACTACACAAAAGTGCTTTCTAACTAGGTTGAGCATTTATCCATATAATTTGCATACAAATTACATACTTTGTTGGCTAACAAAGATAAAACATTGTTAAAACAAGTATGCAGACAATCTCATAAGCAAAGAAGTAAGCAAATAATACGGAAAATAACAAATTTAACCAAAGCAAATTGCATTAGTCTTAGGATACAAAAGATAAGCCATTGTTAAAACAACTACCATCCAGATACATAATTATTTAGCAACAACCTATTACAACCAAATCAAAAGTTAGGAGGAAAGGTTTCATTTTTTGTTGGCTTGTTCCTTCATGACCTCCACAAGGTACTTGTGAATGCTTGTCCACATGAAGCGGGCCTCTTCCTTAAACACACGTAGTTCCTCACGAAGCTGAAATGTATTTTGGCAACACTGACAATAAGAGAAATGTGGTTTTGGCATTGCTGCAAGTGATGGTTCAGGGAGACGGGTGTGGTAATCAACAGAAGACCCCCTTATGGTTCTTTTGAAACCATGAAGGTGTGTTTGTGATTCTCTGGATTGTGCATTGGGGTGTATTTTTGGGTTTGAGGATTGGGCATCCATGGTGACTAAATTTGATGACCAATGTTTAAGAGATAAGTGTTGTGGTGTAATTGTGGTATAATGAATATAAAGGGAGAGAGTATTGACTATTCAATGGGCAGGTTTGTGGTTCGTGTGTGAGAAGTTAATGAAGGCACTAACATTGCTAATTGATTGGGTAGGTTATTAGTTTTCTGTATTTTTTGACTTTTAAAAGTCAACATGGGTAAATTTGCATGGTCAAACCGTTCCCTCCCAGAGGTACACGTGGCTACCGAAGAGATAGTCTCGGGATTTTTTTCTAACGGCTAAATTTGCATCGTCAAATCTTTCCGCTTATTTATACGCACCAAACCACACACACGTTCCACCAATACACACATTAACCAAAAGAACACAACAAGTTATCGCTATCTACATTGGTACAAAGGAAGAGGAGTGGAAAAAAGTTTTGGACAGCCATTATTTAATGGATTTAGTTCTTCATGGTTATGGCAATGAACCAATTGCTGAGTATGGTTCTTACTGGGAGATACCGAAGGAGTTGAGGAAACAGATTCTTACTTGGCTGAGGAAACAAGATGGCTATTATGAGATGCTTTTGGGTGATACGGAGGAGGAGGAGAAGCAAGACAATTAGGATACCGGTTTACCACAGTCTGATGAGTTGGAAGAGAGGATCTCCCATCTTGAATATGTGCTCAAGCATCTCAAGGCTAAGAAGGAGAGGAAGGAAAAGGAGAGGAAAAAAGAGATGAAGAAAAGGAAGAAGAAGGGTCATGCGGAAGGTAGCGGTTCAAACTTCTAAACAAGTTTGTGTGTTTAGAAAGGGGATGGAAATTTGTAATCTTGTGAACTGCTTATAATCAATGATCTTTTGAAATTAGGATGTTTATGTTTCAATTTTTACGTTTGTGTTTGAATTGTTGACTTTAAAAAGTCAAAATGCATAAATACAAACACCCCTGCATATGCAAATTCACATGCAAAATGCTTAATCAAAAAGTTTATGCAAAATGAACAATGCTAAACCAAACCAATTAGATAAACATGTCCTTCATAGATTAACTAAAATTGTCTTAAAATACTTAAACATTCAAATAGTAAACACAAAAGACTGTCTTAAAATACTTAAACATTCAAATAGTAAACACAAAAGAGGAACATTATACTGCATTTATTTTTTCTTCTTGGAATGCAATGAACAACACTTAGAACCTCTTTTGTGAGCTGGTTCTTTCTTCTTTGCTCTTAGGCCAAGGACGCAGCCGGTTACACTCGGAGGCCTTGCCTTCCTCTGCTCATTGGTACCCTCATCTAGCCTTGACTTTCTCTGTTTACCAGCAGCTTCATTCCCCTGCTCACTGGTACCCTCAGCTGTCTTACCCTTGCTATGATTACTGGTACCATCATCTGATTCCAAAGTACCAAAATCCAAAACTGCATAAAGTATACAACAAAGGCAAACTGTTATACAAGCTATAATATTCACTTCCAAGAACATCATTTAAATCAATAACATCTATATAGTATAAAGACATTCCAAACACTCCTTTAAGAGCTTCAGTATATTTACCTTGCAGCGTTTGCTTCTTTCTGCTAATAAATGGCTCATCAACAAGATATGCAGGGTTTAAATAAGAATTATTTGCTTTTCCAAACACCCTTTTAAGAGGTTGAATGCTTTTACCTTGATTTTCAGCCTTTGTCATCAAAAACTGCTCATCAAGAAATTCATCCACATTTTCCTCTTTGATGGTTTTGAATGGCCCATATCTTGCTTTCATCTCTTCCATTAATTCATAATTAATGGCATTGCCCAGCTTAGACCAAACTTCTTCATCATCCGGCAAACATTCAGTCAGTTTAAGCTCAACCTTTGATCTCAGAGCTGTAAACATTATACCAGCAAAGCCAAATTGTAATAATAACACAAATAAATGTATTTACATAACATCATAACAGGTTCAAGAAATTAACCTTTCATCCATTTCATCCTGTATAAACAAATTCAAGTTTTGCAATCCTCTTTTCCATACGGGCACAACAAGTCTTCGCACCATCACTGAAATCTAAAAAGATAGCCAACAAGGCTAGATGTGATCACTTATACACTAAATGTCATCAATTAACACAAGCAAGTAGACACTACTCTTAACCACTCACAGTCACATTTAATTACCAAAATCAAAGTAATCCAATTTATAACAAATAAAGGAACTAAATAAACAACAAAAACTTACCAACAGTGGTATCACTGTCGCTGCTTCCACTTTGGTCGGAATACATGGTCAACAAATTAGGGTTTATGTTGTATGTGTTAGACGTTATGTTTGTGGCAGCCCCAAATGATTTACTTTTATATCAAGGTTTTGTTGCGAATTTTGTCCCTCAAGGTTTGGAGGCGGGAATACGTAATTGTACATAAGTGCGGGAATAAAAAGGGGATGGCAAAATCGCGATTATTGAGGGAAAGGAGGGTAAAATAGTCATTTCGCATGGCACTTAACGGGCTCCCTAACGAGCGTTAGTCCAAAAAACCATTTTTGCGAACAAACGTTAGCCTCAAGGACACTTTTCGCTTAAGGAAACCTGCTCAAGGACATTATTTGCTAAAAATCTTGTAAGAGGACAACTTTCGCAATATCGGGAAAGTTAAGGGACATTTTTGCAGTTTACCCTATTTTTTCAAAATAAACCCTTATTTATTTTTTCAAAACAAACCCTATTCAATTTCATAATTCAATTTCAAACTAAAAGTTATAGTACGAGCAGGATAACCGAAATTCAAATTCAAACTAAAAGTTACAGTACGAGCGGGAGGATTCAAATTCAAATTAAAAGTTACAGTATAAGCGGGAGGATTCAAAGTTCAAATTCAAATTCAATTTCAAAAAAAATTTCCCTATATATACCCACACTCTGCTTTGTTTCTCACACACACAACTTTTATCAAATTCTCTCAACAATGTCTCAAGAAAACTTCTCCTAACAATTTCCCAAAAACAACTTCTTCCAACAATTTCCCGAAAACAACTTCTCCCAACAATTTCCCGAAAACACAGTTAACACTCCACCAACAGATATCATTCCGTTTTTCCCAACGGAAGAGGAACCGGTTGGGGAACAAGAAGACAATCCGTTTCAGCTTACCGAGGAAGAGCAACGACTACCTCTTCAGGATGAAGAAGTATTGAGAGAAATGGAAGAAAACGAAGCATGAGAGGAAGCTGCTCGTAGGGAGCAGGAAGCAAGGGACACACAATACCGCAAGGACAAGTTGTTTGACATTTTGTACAACGAGTGGGAAGAGAGCACGATTGCAGAAGGGTATTCTCCTTACGACGAGGGTTATAATACATAATTTTCATTGTAATTTGTATTTTCATTTTCATTCTCGTATCGTAGTTTGTATTAATCTGTAGTTTGTATTTTCAATTCAACGTTTAATGTATTTTCACTTTGAAATCAAATAGGATTTAAATATTTTAAAATTTTACATATCAAATTTAAAAAACATTACAAGTGTTATAGCCTATAATTATATTTATTTTAAAAAAAAGGTTAAACAACCAAACTTTCACATGCTATTTCAAAAAAAAGAAAAAACACATAACATAGACAATTGGTAGTCGTCTGCTCGACCGAAATCCTCAAAAAAGTGCCGATTGATTTGTGGGCGATCGACAACCACAGAAGGGGTGATCGATCCCCATATCGAACAATCAATTGATCCATTGCCTTATTGCAAACAACCTTACAAATTTCAAAGTCAGGTAATATACTTTTTGGATAAAGTATTTGGGAGGCCGCCCAAGTTTTTAGCTTTTTACATATAGGCCATCCATTTATAGAAACCAATTTATAAGCCACCAAACTATACGTTTGTTTCCATTATCATTAGTTCCGATCAAATTTTTTCTCGAAAACACTACAAACAGGTATGAGAACCAAACTCTAGCATATTAAAACTATACCAACAAAAAAAATGTGCGTGAAATGTAAATGATACCTTCAAATTAGATGTGCTTTATAGCATGAATGTAATTTAAACATATAAAACTGAAATTTCACGTCTAATTTTTCTATCTATATTATTTTAATATGTTAGTTTTGAGTTTATTCTTTCGGTTTGATATAATATCCGACATAAATTTGGGCGAAGTTGGAGTAATCGTAAACAAACACATATGTTAGGAATACGTTTTTTTATATATAGAAGACTCGGTCACCCCGAGTATTGTTTAGCATTATGTAGCTCGTAGTATTTATCTTATTAGTTAGTAATTAGTATAGTTTAAGTAATACCGTGGAGGACGGACGGGTCTTTACCCACTGTACACCCGATCCACAGCCTAGTAGAGGCGTTTTATATCTTGTAACTATATATACCCCTCACCATGCAATGGTGAGGGTTGGACCTTTAAGCTAATATACACATAGTTCTTTCACTTTCTCTCTCTAGAAAAAAGGCTCCCACTTATCTCTCTCTCTCTCTAAACCAACGAAACAAAACCACTATGTTATGATGTTTGTGACTTAATGGTTATCTTACAATTGGTATCAAGAGCCTTGGTTTCATCTTAGGGCCTTGGATTCACGGATTTTTGGTTGCTTTTTGTGGTTTTAATTGGTTAGAATAGTTTCTTAGGTAAACATCTTGGTTTGATCTAGCTCGTGTTATTTGAAGTGTTTTGGATGTACTTTCATGATTAGTGGTGTTGTAGTTACATAGTTGTTCAGTTGGATTGGTCATATCTTTCGTTAGTTTGGTGGTGTGAAGGAATTTAGGTCGGTTTCTACTTAGTGATTAGCTCCTCGGTGGTAGTTTCTTAGTAGCGATTATCTCAGCCTGAGTAGCGATTAAGTCTAGCGATTAGTGTAGTTTGCTATTTTTGGACAACTGGACAAATCGCTAGATTGCGACTGGTTTGGACTTTTGTGAGTAGTGATTAGTACACAGTGTCTTCTAGTGGATAGCGATTACCTAAATTCAGCGATTAAGTTTTTAGCGATTTGCTGAGTTTAGCATTTATCTCATTCAGCGATTTGCTCTCTGCAGCGATTAGTTCCTGACTAGCGTTTACCTAAATCCAGCGATTAGCTTTTTAGCGATTGGCTGTATTTAGCAATTACTTCATCAGCGATTGGTTGGTTGTAGCGATTACCTTTTCAGCGATTAGTTCTTTTTAGCGATTATCTCTGGGGTAGCGATTATCCTTCCTCTTCAGCGATTAGTTCTTGATTTGTGGTGGTGTTTAGCGATTAACTCAGCTTGAGATTCTTTTGATTTATAAACTACTTGTGCTTTGTGCATCGTTGTAACTTAAGTCGTTTCGATTAATCTGAGTGTGATTTGACGTTGTAAGTTAACTCTTACGGCTTGACTTATCACAATCAGATATATTGTTACTTGACTTGTCGCGACTTGACACTTAGCACAAATTGTGACTCATCCAAGTTCTCACTCTAAGTCCAGTTCGCATATTACGTCTTTCGGTTTTCTCTGTTAACTTTAGTAAAATCCCCGGAAAGAATCGATTTCTCGGTTTAAGTCACGAGAGTTGTAAAATCCCGTTAAAGACTACATCATGTCTACTACAGCTTCTACTGATGACATTCAAGCTGCTGGGTCCGATACCCGACCTCCTATGCTCGATAGGACTGATTATGAATCATGGTCACAAAGAATTCGTCTTTATTGTCAGGGCAAGGAAAATGGTGAGAACATTACGAAATCAATTGATGAAGGACCATTTCAAATGGGGACCACTAGAGATGTTATCTCCACCAGTGAAGATGGCACTGTCACCTTGGGAATTGATAGACCACGTACTTACAATGATCTTAACGAAGCTGAAAAGAAACGTTATGATGCTGATATTCGAGCTTCCAACATTGTGATACAAGGTTTACCCAAGGATGTCTACAAGCTTATTAACTTTAACACAGAAGCNTAGAGATGTTATCTCCACCAGTGAAGATGGCACTGTCACCTTGGGAATTGATAGACCACGTACTTACAATGATCTTAACGAAGCTGAAAAGAAACGTTATGATGCTGATATTCGAGCTTCCAACATTGTGATACAAGGTTTACCCAAGGATGTCTACAAGCTTATTAACTTTAACACAGAAGCTAAAGCTGTATGGGATAATGTTAAAATGCTTCTAGCTGGTTCTGAACTCACCAAGGAAGATCGTGAGTCTCAGCTGTATGATGAGTTTGAGCATTTCAAGATGAACCCTGGAGAAAACATCACAGACTACTATGTCAGATTCCATAAGCTTGTTAATGACATGAAAATGATCAGAATGACAATGCCTAACATCCAACTCAACTCAAAGTTTGTTAAAAACATGTCACCAGAATGGGATCGGTTTGCCACTGCTGTGAAGCTCAACAAAGGACTTAGAAACACCAACTATGAACAGCTCTATGATTACTTGCAACAACATGAGAAGCATGCAATGTATGACCGTCAGCTGAGAGAAAAGTTCAGTACCACAACCATGAATGATTCTCTTGCTCTCATCTCCAGTGTTCAGGCACTTAACCAATCACCACTTGATTTAATCAGTCATCCTTCTACACAATCAACACAGAATCAATCCTCCCTTGGTCAATCATCTATGCAAACAAAAACTGTCAAGAATACTCAACCAGACTCAGGGAACTCTCTCATTGACAAGAGGATTGATAATCTCTCCAACCAAGTCTCACTACTGGTTCAACATATCAGATCTACACTTCCTCAAACCAACAACCAACTCAGGACGTCATCTAACCCACGTAATCAGGCTGTTGTGGAAGATGGACGTGTTGTGGTTCAAGGAAGGCAAAATGTTAACCAAAGGAATGGAGTCCGGGGTAATGCTCAGAATAGGATGGGGAATGCCAATCAAGGACAGGGAAGACAACCCAAATGTTACAACTGTGGTGGGTTAGGTCACATTGCAAGGAACTGCACTCAACCAAAACGTCCTCAGAATTCTGATTACTTCAAGGATAAGATGTTACTGATGCAAGCACAAGAGAATGGAGTAATGTTGGATGAGGAGCAACTGCTGTTTCTTGCGGGTGATGAAGGGAACACATTTGATGTCGATGTGGATGATCAACCAGTTCAGGATTTAGCCCTCAACGATCCAAACATCTTCCAGGCCGAATACTGTGATGCCTTTGATTCTGATGTTGATGATGAACCCACTGCATAAACCATCTTCATGGCAAATCTATCATCTGCAGTCACATCACCGCAACAATCTAGTTCCCCCAACTCATCCATCATATCTGAGGTACTAAGTTGTATGACTCATACTAAAAGTGTGATGAACCGAAGATTCTCAATAAGTTACATCAAACTAATGTTGTCACGCCAGATGATGTTGATTTGGAAAACAACAATGTTACCCCAATTCAACAACATGTGGATCACAACAAAGAATCTGATGTACCTAGTCGAGCATCTTCCGTTGCATGTGTAGATAATGTGATGCATGAACAAAGGATTTATAACAAAGTAAAACAAACAAACGGTGTTGAATCAAATACTGCTGATATGGGAAATAGCAATGTTATTCCATATGAACAATATGTGAGTCACAACGTTGAGTCTGTTGTACCAAGTGATGAATCCTCTGTTGATAATGATATGTGTGAATTGGATGAATACACTGCTGTTGTGCCTGATGATACCTTGACTACTAGGATTAATATTCTTAAAGATCAGGTGAATATGTATCAACAACGTGCAAGATTTGAGTTAACCGAATGAGAGCAGAAAATGGATTGGCAAATGTGTACATATATTACAGAAAGAAACTTAAAGGAAGAAGCTTTAAGAATGGAAATAAAATCTTTACAAAATCAAATTGATCAAACTGTTAAACAAAAACAGGAGATTCAGGAAAGTGTGACCACACTAAAACTTGATTTTCAATGTAAAGAAACGAAGCTCTTAAATGATTTTTCCAATCTTACAGCATTAAAGAACAAGCTTGAAAATAAGTTGTACACACAAGGCCAAACCATTCAAACTGCTCAAATGATGCATAAGCACATTAAGTTGCGAGATGAACATAGCAATAAGGAGTTAGGAGGGCCCAAAACTAATTTTCTTAGGAGCGTTAGTGCCACTCAACCTGCCTTATATGATGCTAATGTGATGCTTACACCTAATCATGCCCCCTGATGTGCCTAATACTGAGGAGATTGATGAGACAGAATCAGTCAATAGAGAAAGATTAGAGAATCAAAATTGAAGGATCCCAAGTGCATTAAAAACGTGTCAACATCAAACCTCATAATTACTATGAACAAAATCGATTGACCGTCTTTGTGCCCCAAACTAGGTTAACACCAGAACAGATCTTTTGGCCTTTAGACGTTGAGAAAATGAAAGCTGAAAAACTTAAGGCCACAACTCCTTTAAGGTTTGCTACCCCAACGGTGTATCCTCCCAATACACCGATGCACCTAGTTCAGTTAGCTCTTCCCACACAATGTAAAACTCTTATTTGCATCTACGTTCTTTATCAAATGTTTTCTGATTTTGACAAAACATGTAAAAGGAGAATTACACCAACGGGAATTACTGAGGGTGAAAGGGATTTTGAATTAACAAAAGAGTGTTATCTAACCGAAGTCATTCCATTTTTTAAACTAATCAAAGAACACTTTGAGGGCATGCAAATGTCTCTTGAATCTGAGATAAAAGAAATGAAAGATGTGTTTAAAAATTTGGAACATGAGGGAAAACAAACTGCTATAGACCTTCAACATAGTGAAATTTCGAGGAAGAATGCTCTTATCATGAATGATACTTTGATTGCTAAATGCATTGCACAAGATGTGTTTTATACTGCCACTGATTCTTCTTTAACTGCGTGCCAATTTCATGAAATGTCTGCCGCATTAAATGTTTTCCAGAATCGTGTGGTTGAGCTTGAGGGGGAGAATTTAAAATTGCAGAAAAAATTCAAAACGATGATCATGATAACATGGTCAGGCATTTTTCGAAACTAGAAGTTCATAATCTTAATTTGCAACTAAAATATCAACATTTAGAAGAAAGGATTAAAACCACAAATGCCAAGACATCCTTGGATGCTCCTGAATTTGATGCATATTTTGAATTAGCCAAACGGGATGAAAAAATTCAATCTCACACTAACACGATTCGAAAATTGAGGGCTCAAATTGCCCAATTGAAGTCTAATAAGAGTGATGTGATTGAATCCCAAAAACCGCCGTCTGCAGATTCTCAGAATTTTCAATTTCAAAACATTGTCAACCACCTAAAACATGAAAATGATTGTTCTCAAGCTGAAAATTCAAAAATCAAACAACATTACAAAGAGCTATATGATTCAATCAAAATCACACATGATAAAACCAACGAAATGATAACTTCTTTGTTAAAGGAAATTGAGAATCTAAAGACTCAGGTGAAAGGGAAAATGCCTGCTGCTGCATGTGATAATGTTTTCTCTATGGTCTGTAAATGTAAAAAATATGCATGTGATGCCGTGAATATTCCGCTTCCCCTTAGGAATAATGAGTTAGTCCATAGTGATTACCTTAGACGTCTTAAGGATTGCCTTGACATGCTTCGTGAGACCGTTGAAGAGAATAAAATAGTGAGACCTACTGATAACACCATCATAGATGCATGTTTTCTCACTAATAGATCACAAGAACTCTTAGAATATGCCATTGGTACATGTCCTAAGACTTTTAGCATGCGAGACAAGATTAAAGCATCCTCCTCTAAGATTAAAAGCAAGCATGTCACGTTTAATGTGCCTCTGACAACAGCTGAACATAACACACCACTTACCAGAAAACAAACAGTAGTGCAACAATCCAATGTTCCCGTCATGAATTCTACAGGAGTAAACATTGACACTAAAGCTAGCAGGTCAAAGCATAGTTGCAATACAAGGAATGATAGGACATCGCCGGCTAAAAGTGATCAAGGGAAGAATGTAGAAGACCCCATTAGGAACAATAAAACTGTCTTGAATGAAACGAATCGTGTTGATTCTAGTATTAGCGATAAGCGTACTGTAATTAATTCGAATTCTGATGTACTTTGTAAGACATGTAATGACTGTTTAATTTCTGGTAATCATGATGCATGTGTTGTGACATATTTGAAGTCTTTCGATTTATCCCCTGTTAAACGTGTTTGGAAAGCCACAGGAAAGCTATTTACCACTATAGGATTTCAATGGAGACCCACTGGACGTAAGTTCACTTTAGGAAGTCAGTGCCCTATAACTTAAATGATCAATCGTAAGTCTGCAAATGTTAGGGTATGGAAGGCAACTGGTAGGACTTTTCCTCTAGTGACACAATGCATTAACAATAGATCCAGTGCACCCACTAGGAAAGATGTGCCTAACGATACCACTGAACCTTCCACTTATGTCTCCATTAAATATGCTTCTGCTAACGAATTGGACCCCAATTGTACTTGGGGATCCACGTTCTTCAGTTATCCATATCTGTTTGGTTTCANCGTAAGTCTGCAAATGTTAGGGTATGGAAGGCAACTGGTAGGACTTTTCCTCTAGTGACACAATGCATTAACAATAGATCCAGTGCACCCACTAGGAAAGATGTGCCTAACGATACCACTGAACCTTCCACTTATGTCTCCATTAAATATGCTTCTGCTAACGAATTGGACCCCAATTGTACTTGGGGATCCACGTTCTTCAGTTATCCATATCTGTTTGGTTTCAAATGCAGGTCGTACAAATCGTCCTTTGGTATTTGGACTCAGGTTGCTCAAAACATATGACTGGGGATCGCTCACGGCTCAGAAATTTCGTGAAAAAGTTTATTGGGACTGTTAAGATTCGGGAATGATCATTTTGGTGCTATAATGTGTTATGGAGATTATGTGTTCGGTGACAGCGTCATTTCTAGAGTTTATTATGTTGATGGGCTTGGGTACAATCTATTTTCAGTTGGTCAATTTTGTGATTCCGATCTTGAAGTCGCCTTCAGAAAAAACACTTGCTTTGTGAGAGAATTGGATGGTGTGGATCTTCTGAAAGGTAGTCCTGGCACAAACCTCTACACCATATCTATTGAAGACATGATGCGGTCATCTCCCATTTGCTTGTTATCTAAGGCTTCAAAGAACAAGTCATGGTTATGGCATCGTCGTCTCATCACTTGAACTTCGGCACCATCAATGAGCTCACTCGTAAGAATCTTGTTCGAGGCATGCCCCGGCTGAAATATGAAAAGGATCATCTTTGTGCTGCCTGTCAGCTGGGTAAAAGCAAGAAACATACTCACTAACCCAAATCAATCAACACCATTATGGAAGTTCTTCACACCCTTCATATGGATCTGTGTGGACCAATGAGGGTACAAAACATCTTTGGGAAGAGATATGTGTTAGTGGTCGTTGACGATTACTCTCAGTTTACATGGGTAAAGTTTTTGAGATCTAAGGATGAGACACTAGAAATCATCATTAAACTTATCAAGCAGTTGCAAGTTGGACTCAATAAAACTGTCAGGTTTATTCGCACAGACAATGGAACTGAGTTTGTTAACAAGCAACTTACTCAATTTTATGAAAACCTTGGCATAAGTCATCAAAGGAGTATACCACGAACACCTCAGCAGAATGGAGTTGTTGAAAGACGAAACCGTATCCTTGTAGAGGCTGCTCGAACCATGCTAATATTTTCTAAATCTCCTATGTTCCTCTGGGGAGAGGCAATTGCAACTGCTTGTTACACCCAAAACCGATCACTGATTCATCCTCTTCACAACAAAATCCCCTATGAGCTGGTGCATGATAGAAAACCTGATCTTTCATTCCTACGTGTGTTTGGTGCATGTTATCCAACTAACGATAGTGAAGACTTGGGTAAGCTGAAGGCAAAAGCTGATATTGGGATCTTTGTTGGTTATGCACCAGATAAGAAGGGTTACCGAGTCTACAACAAAAGAACCCGACAAATCATGGAAACAATTCATGTCACGTTTGATGAGCTGACTGAGCAAACGGTTCCTGAACAATACAGTTCTGGACCCGCACCTAACCTTTTGACACCTGGACCAATTAGTTCAGGACTTGTACAGTCTTCCACTACTGCAGCTCCTTATGTACCCCCCACTAGTGAGGAATTGAAGAAGTTATTTAATCCAATGTTTGATGAATATTTTGAGCCTCAGCAGATTATCGAGCCAGAACCACAAGTTATTGATCCTAATGTTGCTGCTGGAAATGCCCCTCAAGACACAAATGGTCCATCGGTTTCCATCTCCATTGGTCAAGATGCTCCATCATCTAGTTACACTCAACCCACATCAAACGATCAAACCTCTTCAGAACATCAAGGAACTGCATCAGATAATTCTTTTGAAGTGAATCCCTTTGCTCAACATGCTGATGAGCCGTTTGTTAACATATTTGCTCCTTAACCCTCCAATGAGACAACTTCTTCAGAGGACTCAAACACGGCCATTTCAGTTCACAACCCTCAACATCATGAGCATCTCAGAAGGTGGACAAATGATCACCCGATTGATAACATCATTGGAAATCCTTCTCGTCCGGTGTCCACTCGTAAGCAACTTGCCACTGATGCCCTGTGGTGCTTCTTCAACTCCATACTCACTAAGACTGAGCCCAAGGATTTCAAGGAAGCATTGTCTAAAGAATCCTGGTTCAATGCAATGCAAGAAGAAATTCACGATTTTGATCGACTTGGTGTATGGGAATTAGTGCCTCCTCCAGAATGTGCTATGATTATCGCTCTTAGGTGGATCTTCAAAGTGAAGCTTGATGAGCATGGTGATATTCTGAAGAACAAGGCTCGGCTTGTAGCTAAATGATGCCGACAAGAGGAAGGGATAGACTTTGAAGAATCCTTCGCACCTGTTGCTAGAATCGAGGCCATTAGAATCTTCCTTGCTAATGTTGCCAGTAAGAATATGGTTGTATATCAGATGGATGTTAAGACGACATTTTTAAATGGTAAGTTGAAAGAGGTGGTTTATGTTTCTCAACCAGAAGGATTCGCGGACCCTGAACGTCCTAATCATGTCTATCGCTTGAAGAAGGATCTTTATGGACTTAAGCAGGCTCCTAGGGCATGGTATGATACATTTTCCAAGTTTCTCCTTGCTAACAAGTTCACCAAGGGTGTTGTTGATCCTACTCTCTTTACCAGAAGGTCAGGGAATCATCTACTTCATGTTCAGATCTATGTAGATGACATTATCTTTGCTTCGTCTGATCCTATGGAATGTGATCGTTTTTCACAAGAGATGAGCTCCGAGTTCCAAATGTCCATGATGGGACAAATGTCATTTTTCTTAGGGTTGCAAATCTCTCAAAATCCCAATGGCATTTTCATCAATCAATCCAAGTATGCTACAGAAATCTTGAAGAAATTTGGATTTGATTCATGTGACTCAGTTGACACTCCTATGGTAGAAAGATCAAAATTAGATGAGGACGTTATGGGGATCCCAGTCGACCAAACAAAGTACCGCAACATGATTGGATCCTTAATGTACCTCACTGCTAGTCGGCAGATCTTCTATTTGCTGTATGCATGTGTGCTCGATATCAATCCAAGCCTACCAAAAAGCATTTGGAAGCAGTCAAGAGAGTCTTCAGGTATCTTCAAGGGACTATCCACATGGGTCTCTGGTATCCTAAAGACACTACTGTGGCACTCACTGCCTACTCTGACGCTGACCATGCTGGGTGTCAAGACACTCGTCGAAGTACTTCAGGTGGTGCTCAATTTCTGGGAGATAAGCTTGTGAGCTGGTCATCAAAGAGGCAAATGAGTACATCGATCTCCTCTACAGAGGCTGAATACATTGCCATGTCATCCTGCTGTACTCAAATCGTATGGATGATATCACATTTGTCTGACTATAGCTTTGTTTACAACAACGTTCCGATGTACTGTGACAACAAAAGTGCAATCGCTTTTTGCTGCAACAACGTCCAGCACTCCAGATCAAAGCACATTGATATTCGACATCACTTCATCAGGGAACAAGTGTAAAAGGGGATTGTGGAACTTTACTTCGTGAGGACAGAGTTTCAGCTGGCAGATATCTTCACTAAGGCACTACCAAGAGAACGCTTTCAATTCATTCTCTCGCGCCTTGGCATGAAAAGTCTCACTCCAGAATCACTCAAAAGTCTTCAGGAAGAGAATGAGGAGTAATGGATTCGCTTCACATATCCTTGTATATAGTTTTTAAAACCAAAAAGAAAATACAAAAATATAAAACCTAGAAAAACCATAAAAATCTGAAAAACACAAAAATACCAAAAATAGTTGTTCTAGGCATGTCTTCTGTTATCGATAACATTTAAGGTTCTAGAAATGTCATTCAACAATGGCACGGAGCTTTAAATGAAGCTCGAGCAGAAGTTTAAAATGAATAAGTAAAATATGTCAAAATGGCTTGCTATTACTTCAGATAGCAACCCACTCTTATCTATGGGGAAAGCACATCGCCAAAAAGACGGCTGTTCCTCCCACTGGGTGAAGTTCACCCGGGCATGGATTACTTTATATCCATGTTTCTTCGAAATAATGTACGTTTCAGTGCATCATTTCTCGAAAAAGAAGAGAAGTCTTCTTTCATCCCAAAATCTCGCTCATCTATGATTCTTCAAGAGAGTTTTTGTGGTTTACAAGGTGGCTATTGGACTTAAATTTTCACAAATACTTGCCGCTTAATTTAATGACTACACCTCTTTAAATAGAAAACGGGTCATTAATTGAGGGGGAGCGTATTTGCTCAAAATTTCTGCACCTTTCTAAACTTTGTGCACCAGCAGCAGTGAATAAGTGTCTCAAAAAATATATCAGTACATGTTCAAATCTGACCACATTTTCTCCTATGTTTTTTTTAAAAACACATTTAAATTAATTGGGATCACAAAATCTCAAATGATTTGAAATTTTTTGATCAGGGGAGAGAATGTGATTTAAATATGAAATCTGATTTAAAATTTGATGCCTTTTTGGACTCAAATGTAAAGCTCTCCCATATGTGCTAAACTCTTTGAAGAATTAAAAAGAAATGAAATGAGAAAGGGTGAAAAGAAATAGCCCTCCAATTATTCAACCTTAGGGCAGAAACCGGGTTCAACTCATCTGCTACTGTTTGTTACTAAGGTAACACCGGTATTGAAGACAAGACGTCATGGACCCAGTGACGCACTGCACTAAACCTTCCAGCCACTCAAGTTCTCTTAAAAGAGCTTGTTTCATTCTCAAGGGGAACCGGTGTAATCTATCAACAGGTCTCTTAGAGATGGTTGATATTGAAGCAGGAGACCCCTCCCTAGTCTCCGCATAGGGTAACCAAATTTCACTTATTGAGTCTAGAGCCACGAGATGCATCAAAAGATCTCTTAGGAATACTTAACCCTCCTACGCTGGCTGTTCAACACTAAGGACACTAGTTGTAATATTTTGAGTCCTTCGCAGATCTTAGCAATCTGCCAAGAACACTTATGAGGGAATATACATATGTATTTCCCAGTGATTGAGTGGAAACACCTGCCAGGGTCAACATCAAACAGCACTGAAAGCAGGTCACTTCGGTAATCTCTCGTGGGTTACGCTTAGTGTTCACGGTGGTGTTCCGAAACGGTCCTCAGTCGTGGGGTGATCTCCAGCGACTCACCTAATCGTTGGTGTACTTCGGTATGTCAGTGAAAGCCCTTTCGGGGGTATCCGATTAGGATCGGCCTTGGTAAGGCTTAGAGAAAGTCTTCACAATATGCTGTTGACGATCTCGAAGTCCAAACCTGTAAGTGCTGGTATGTTTATTACTAACCAATTTTCATGCAGCTCAACATACCAACTGTTGGGAATTATATTTATTGATTTGATGATACAAAACAAGAAGAATGAAACATGAAGGGCCTAAAGTGACAAGATGAGAAACTACAAAAAGATGGAGAATTTTGAAGATTCTAGAAGATTTAGTTTCCTAATTGTATTATGATTCCTCTTGTAAACCCTAGATGTCTCTAGTATATAAAGAGACATAGGGTCATTAGTTTAATTGTACGTACAAGATGTAAACATCAAAGGTGTGTGTGTGTGGGAACCTAGGCGTAGGGATTTGGGAAAACGCCTAGGGTTTAGTTGTTTAGTTGGTTAGTCAGCCTCAAGGTCGTTCTACCTTGATCAAGTAGGATTGGGGCTGTAAATTATTAAGTGTTAGAGATTATGAATGTAAAACCTTGTTCATAATAATGATTGATTCTATGTTTGAATATTCCGCCTTCATTATTATGTGTTCCTAGATATAATATTAGACCTCGTCTAAGAGCTACAACGATCTTTACACCAACCTTAACACTTTCACCACCGTCACCCTAGTTCCACATGCTCATACAAACAACCAAAAGGAGTATTCAGACCTGCGCAACCATGGAGATTTACTCAACAAAGATGTGTGAGCATGTTGGAAAGGCGTACACCTACCAGAGACAAAGAAGTTGGCGATGGTTGCTGATTGCAGAAAAGATGTCATTCCATCACCTCATTTTCACACTTCAACTTCAAATTCAAAGTAATCATGATCATTGAATGGGCTTCAACTATGCTTCCATAACTCTGATGCAGAAGATCATGATCCTGAAAAGTGTGAGCATGCCAATACAAAGTCGTTCAAATCACATGGAGACGTTACTACTCAAAGATGACTTAAAAATACTCATTTGGATGAAGAACTCGAAGTAACGCCAAAGATCATCCAACACTTTAAACAAGTCATCTAGAGTCCACTGCTGAAAGCACAAAGTTCATGACAATGAAGAATCAAAGGCTACGAGCTACAAAGATATCGACAAAGATTTAGATGCTAGAGTTCAAAGTTTAATTTCCGGGGTGACCTCCCTTGGGGGGGGGGATTGTTAGGAATACATTTTTTTATATATAGAAGACTCGGTCACCCCGAGTATTGTTTAGCATTATGTAGCTCGTAGTATTTATCTTATTAGTTAGTAATTAGTATAGTTTAACTATATAGATTTCATTTATTCCTTATTCAAAGCATACATCTTTTTCATTTTAACACATTGGACCACAGGTAAAAAATCTGGCAGGAAGAACCTTTATGTCCCTACCTATTGTTCATTTCCTGGGTTGGCTTTCAGGATCTATAGGGTCAACTTGTAAAAAATGAGGAGGCCCCGGGAGGTCTTTGGGAATTTCGCACAAGAAGGTACTTCCAATTAAGGCCAAACTAGCTTCTTTTAAGGATCGCTTTCACGACGGCCACACCATTTCCCTTTGAACACAAATATATGTGGGCAACTATTCAGGGTTTGGATAGACAAAATTTTCACCACTTGCGTTTCCCCCAACTAAGAAGGGAAAAGAAGAAGGACAGGGTTCCAGAAGGGTGACTGAAAAACCAAGTTCCAAAACTCGCATGTGCGCGCCCGACATTGGTTACCTTCAACCCCCTCAACACAGTCCATACGAAGAAGCGCCGAACCCAAACCATGACCCTCAATTAAAACTCACTGCGACAAACCCGGCTCCAAAAGAATTATCCACTCGACTTCATTGACCCAAAAAAACAACCGCCAAAACCGGAGGGGGCAAAACTGAGGACATCAACACTGCAGTGTCCCTCGCGGGCAAACCTTCTTCCTACGACTCTATTAACATAAAACGCAAGTTTTTTAGTTAGATGCAGGAACAACTTTCAACAATCAATCACATCTCCTGTAAAAGACAAAACCTGAACAAATCACCAATCAGTTCCAGGGAGAAAAAAGGGTCAATGATAATCCTCGTATGAATGCACCTACCCTACTGGATGGAAGGGGACTCACACCAAATATCAACATCCCCGCTAAAGGGCTTAGGTAAAACGATCAACTCTAAGCCATCAAGGGAGAGAAAAAGGTCCTCAAAAACCTTTTTGACCAGGCCCAGAACAAGCCGTTTGGAAAAAAGGAAAGGGCCTAACATGCTCCCATTGGCCCGCAATGAGACATTTTCCCGCCAATTAAAGCAGCTTTTGGTCTGAGGGCACAACTACTGCTTTCCCAAGACTCAGAAGGGAAACTACAACCCCCGCTTGATAGGGAATTGATTACTCTTCACTTTGATTCTATGAAGCACTGAAGCAAAAACCCATTTCAGTTGCTGAAGGGTTCCACTTCGGGGGACAAGACTCAGGGGAATGTAATTACCACCCACTAAATATGGAAACATCACCCCCAAACGGCCGAAAGCGCAATTCGCTTCGGCAAACGCCCCTGAGAGGACCCAGCAGTAAGAACAAATCCCAGTCTACCGGAAATAGAAGGGGTCAGTGGAGCAAAAACCGCACAACTCGGCTGATCCCGATTTGGGAAAATTGAACTTTATGGCGATGGTTCCAGGCTTTCTCATACCACTTTCCGATGAATGACGATGTGAACAAGAAAGCAAAGGTGGAAGAAAAGGAAATTTGAGGCTGGGGATGAACAGAAAAGACCCGATGAAACAAATAAGAACGCCTACTGAACCAACTTCAATTCAGTCTTCCATACGACGATGTGAGGGAACTCCAAGCTTAAGGCGTTTCCCTCCAACCTTGAAAAGAGTGAACGTTCTGTTTTTCCTCCGGCAAGTAGTGATCGAAAAAAATTGTTAAACACCCGCCCAAAAGATCGGGTCGCAGCGGAAGCAATTACAAAATGTCACTGGGTTTTTGCTACTTCAATTGGTATCTAACACAATAAGTTTAATAAGCACACCCAGTTTATAACCGTCAATGTGTTTTTTTCAAAAAGATTTCATAAATTTCAAAGTAGTAATTTTTTAAAATTTAACACACATTTCAGAATAGGTGCAGAAGTAAGGCCCCATAAGATAATTTGATTTTTGTCCCCCCAAAATATTTAATTAAGGTAGTCTTTTCTATGAACCAATGCATGCCGGTTTGCCCAGCGCCTCCAAGAGTAACGGTTTATCACCTTTAAAAATTAACCTTGAAAATACAGCTTATAAATGGGGTACACAAAAAAGGTTTGGTGAGTTCAAATAAAGAGTTATATAAAACAATTGATTGAAAATTCGAGTTTTGTTTTGATAATTTCAATAAGTAACAGGGTAAAGCGTGGCCTTTTACGTTTTTTAAAAACGCCCATAAGTTTGCACCACCTCTAAGTGTTTTTTGCTTATAAAAAAACCCAATCCGAACACAAAGTCCAAGTTAGTAATAAGAGATCCAAGCACCCGAAGTTGGGTAGAAATAATGCTCAAAGCTCCATGGAAAGCACCCAAACGTTTTAACAGTGTTTTTGTGGGCTACCATTAAAGAAGCAATGAAAACTTAAATGGCGTCCGCCTACACATAAAGAAAAAAAAAAATGCAGGTAAAAGGGGCCCTCCAAAGTTTTAGCAAGGAAATTTGCCAGTTCCTACCTTTCTCGAAATATAGTGCATTCGGTTAAGATTTTGTTCAGGCCCTCTTTCAAAAATTGGGGCGTTTCCCGGTTTCCAATTAGATCTATTCACTAATATTCGCGCCTCACTTTCGCAAAGTGCACTAAACGT
>LBNU01009912.1:71592-100682 GCA_014162995.1 Artemisia annua | reverse complement strand
ATGCTCAGTCGTATGAACATCTTTTTTCATTTTCTTAATTCCACTCCCTCCTGAATTTAAACGAGCTTGATCGCCTAAGCTAGTCGAGGGGCTGCCAACGCCACCACCACTTCCACCAACAGTTTTCGCAACCTTGCTCGCACTATTATTATTCAAAAACCCTTTCTCCATCTCTCAAAACCCACGAACAATCACCAAGAACACTAAACCCTAACACGCAAAAGCAGCAAACAAATCGAACCAAAACAAAAAACCCTAACAATAAAGTTAGGGTTTCAACGCATGATGCACCAAGTCCTAACCTCCCTTCATGTTGATCGCAACCAGTCAAATAATAAATCAACAATAATGATACTCAATGAAGATAAAGAGCCAATATCGAACAAAACAAATAAAGAATTCAACTGACCCACGATGGCTAAAAACTAATAAATTAGTTTGAAGTCAATGGAGACCAATTAAATTAACAATAAATATTTAAAATGGATACTGGGAACTATTAGGATTCACACGACAAAAGATCAAAAGCAGAAAACCGTTTGATTGATTGGATCTAGAATAAAGTCGGTTTTTCACTTTGTCGCCAAACGGGAGAGAGAACCTTCAGGGTTTATATATATATCTATGTATTCTAATAAAATAGAGTTTTGTACCACCCACTAAAGCACCATCTGAATTTAATAATATGACGTGTCTGAAAGGATAGGCCATAGATATTTTTGTCAAGTACTTCTCCAATGCATTAGCCTTCAAACTTCTTTTGTACGCTTCGCCTAATTCAATCACACCAAATCAGTTACAACTATACAATTAATTTTGTCAAATTCAAAAACACCTCCAAAAATAACATACGGTTTGTTATTTATAGCTTTGATTCCGACAATGAATCATAAACCCNTTTTTTTAATTCATGTTTATATTGATTTGGGTGTTTTTTTCTTTTCATTTTGTGCTTTCCTTACAGGTTGTTGCAATACCCAGATAAATGACGATCTTTGGCAGTTTCTACACAACATATGGTAACTTTTGTAAACCTGTTTAATTTTTATTGATTTGGGTCTTTGCTTAATTGTAAATTATAGTTGTATTGATCTGGGTTGTACTATGTTAATAGTATATTTTATTTGTGTTTTATGAGATTTTTTAGTTTTAGAGTTTGAAATTGGGTGGATTTAGTGATTACTGAATTGGGATATGCGAAGATGTTTATGATTGTTGGTTAAAAGTAGCTATCTTTCTTAAAACATGTAGATGTTCGAAGGGTGTCGGCAGAGTGTCCTGCATTGTTTTTAGATAGTTGTCTTTTTTATTAATTTAATTTGCATTGTCTAAGCGCCTATTTGGGACGAGACACTGTAAGTTTCATTGTGTAGTTATCGTTTCTTCCAATACTTATTAGATAGTTGTCATTCTTATCAATTAAGTTTTGTGTAAGCGCCTGTTTCTNAGATGTTCGAAGGGTATCGGCAGAGTGTCCTGCATTGTTTTTAGATAGTTGTCTTTTTTATTAATTTAATTTGCATTGTCTAAGCGCCTATTTGGGACGAGACACTGTAAGTTTCATTGTGTAGTTATCGTTTCTTCCAATACTTATTAGATAGTTGTCATTCTTATCAATTAAGTTTTGTGTAAGCGCCTGTTTCTCAAAATGTTTTTTTTTTTTTCTTACAGTTGGAAGCCGCTGCAGTGAACTTAGTTGCTTTAACAAATGTCTTAACAAACTAATGTGTAAGCGCATACATCATTTTCATAGTATTTATGTACACATTTTTTTAAGCTTATGTTTTTTTATCTATCTTGGTTTGTTAGGGTTCATGAGATCATCCAAAGAGACGGTGATAAATATCCAACAACTTATCCAAACGATATACTCACCAAGCTCCTGATCGGCCAGGTTTGTTTTATGCTTTAACAAATGTCTTTCACATAAGTTTTACAACAATACTATGAAAATGAGTTTCACAAAAGGTTTGTTTTATGCTGATTGTATGTTTGATTATAGGTGTTTGAATTGGTTAATAAGTGTGCCCATTGTTTTTGTTGTCTATTATCATTTAGATTCTGCTGATGAGCCGCGAAACATTTGGTCTTGAGCAGCCTAATAGCTCAACTGCCCAATCTTCCAACACAAAACCCGTGTACTCTTCGGTGAGTTCTTTGTCCTCTGCAATCATATATGCATTAGTTTTATCTACAAAAGGGGAGGTATTAGCGCAAAAAAGCTGTTTTTATACTTTATTATGTTACAATTTTGAATCAATATTCTTAGTAAGGGGTGTTTGGATTTGCATATTTGGTTTCTTGCTAATAACGTTTACGGTCTATAAAGTAAGCACCTATTCATATGCCTATATACAAGTGCTTATTTAATCATGATTTAGGAAATTAAGTTAATAAACCATAAGTTATGCACTTGAAAAGGCCTTTTTGTGTTTCAAATACGTAGCCCATATATGCCATCATAAACGTACACTCATATATGTACAAGCAGTTACTAAATTGATATTTTATGTACATTCATGTTTTGGGACAAAAATCTGCCAACTGAAATCTAAAAACCTCATATCACATATTTTGCAAACAACAACCATCCAGGTAAAAATAAGTAACATTTTAACTTTTCTGTTGCTCTATGTTTTGTATTTCACTTATCTAAAAGAGGCAATTACGTCACACTTGGATCATGTGATTGTTTGTTCTATCTCTTCTGTCTCTGTCATAGGTTTTGGTGAATGACAATCCCAGATTTGGATATAATGCTGCAACTGATAAATACGAACATTTGATTTCCGCTGGAATCATTGATCCAACAAAGGTGAGTTACTGCAACACAAATACACAAAACTTAGTGTTCCTAGATTTCATACACTTGACCCATTTACTTACGAATAAGTCGATTTGGATTGCCTTTTTCTAAAATTTGATCAAATAAATAAATTTAGTTAAAGGGGGATCATTTCTAATGAGTCAAACAAGCAAAAGTCATCCAAAATTATGATTACTATTGTGATACTGTTAATTCACACATTATTCATTTATCAAGACTTGAAAGTATACAAGTTATGTCAACTTAAACTGCCTATCTTGTCACTTATAGAAATTCGTATGTTTGCACTGAACATAAAAAAATCGAATTAGCGATCACATTTTTTGGGACTAATATAGATTTTAATAATCGCATTTAGTTAGTCAAGTAATACCCATTGAGAATGCAGCTGTAAGAAAAATAATTAGGAGGCCAGGCAAGCTTGGGTTATTAAAATAAAGCTCTAACTTTGAGTTTAAAATGATCATTATCTCAAGCATAACCAAAGCTCACCCGACTTCAACCTCAAACCCGCAACTAACTAGAGTCAATGTTTGACTACATAAGGTAAGTAGATTAATACTTAATAGCTTAATCAGTTTATGCAACAAATCCTAATGTTTAAAGTCGAATTGAGTCCGGTGACAACATGGGCGAGTCAGAAAAGTTAGGTATATATGCGTAATTTTTGTGATGGTCGAGTCGAGTAAAGGTTCACCTAAAAACTATTTGGTTAAGATATTTTTTAACCTTTATGACAAATGGCACAAATTAGTTACAAAGTTGCACAAGAGTTCCACCTACATCACTCAAACCTTTTTAAAAAACATCACTGGAACCTTTTTAAAAAAAGTTTGTTCACTGAATTCAAGTTTAAACAATGCAGTGAATTTCTTTTCCTACATCAACAAGCTATTGTTAGGTAAGGTTACCCAACTTTTGTTTTATTCATTTTTTTTCTTGGCTTATAAGTCCAAGCAAACATTCTCTTAGGATTGTAGTTATTTGATTATTGCGTTTGTGGAAGACATAGATAGAAAGTAGTCCTCAATGTTATGAGAAGTTTGAAATGAAAAACTAAAGAAAAATGTTTTTTTGAATGATGTTGCTAAAATTCATGAATAACATTGTGGTTAACATCAACAACTTTGACATGTTTAGTATTAGAAGTAACCATTTTTTATTGTTTGGTAAATTCCAATTAAGGAGGTAAAAATGCTAAAGCGAGCTAATTAGGTCGTTTAGACTTGCTAGATCGAGTTATTATACACATGAGACACTCGAGAACAATTTTTAATGGAACTCGACAACAATCATTTGACTTCATCTGTAAGTATCTACTTTAGTGCAGTATTTAACATATCATGTGTAAGTATTTAACATATTTAACTTAGATAGGTGTGATATCATCTCTAAGTATTTACCCGAAATTACAAATCTTGACTGTAATAGGATATCAGTGGGTTTTTTTTAATCAAATTTTGATGTTTCCCATTGATTATTATGTATGGGTCGATTTGGTTTTTATTTTATCTCTGACGAGTAAAATTCACTAAATCTTTGAAGTTCGGGTAAAAATATTAATAGACTAAGATATTACATATTTGAAGGCCAGGTAAGATCGGCTCAATTGTTGGTATGATTGATACTTTGATAGCTTTGCAGGATCCACACCAGGCAACGGGTCAATATCTTTGGTTGTTGCTGAGTTGGTACCATGAAAAAATTTAGTATTCGTCAAGGAAACTGGAACGGCTTATGAGCCTTATATCTTTAGGTTTCGTATCATCTGCTAGCAGTGATAATGATCATGTGATAATTTAAATTATTTCGAGGCTACAGAGTTGTAGTGCACTATGACGTCGACCATAAAAAAGCCTCGAATTGAGGTTTTTAGCAAGGAATGAAATATGCATCTAATAAGCTCACTAACATTTTTCATTTACCTTTTTTTTGTTAAAATGTTTCATAAGAGCCATCCTCTGTTTGAAGAAATAAGAGGTAAATCAAGGACTATTAATAACTGTGTTAGATATCAGCCATGATGATGCTGATTCAGCAATAGCTACAAGAGTTATCAAAGGAACCATTATTAAATGTTCATTTTGCGTTGTAGTTTTTTTTACAAACCTCAAGTCTCTAATGTGTTTCACTGCAAATTGGTTTTTTACTTGAATTTACATATAATGTTTTTTTTATTCTATTTCTTATTTGAATTGATTTTTATAATTGAGTTGAAAAGTTTCTACTCACGCTACATATGATTATGAGTTGTGTTTGGAACTATTTACGAAAAACTTATAGAGGTTTATGTATTCTCTAAATACTGTTTATCCAAACACTTTAAAAAAAATTACTACTATGTTTTTCAACACAACAACAAATGCTCGCTCTTTCAAGTATTATTTGTTGTTTTAAAACTTCCGTTACTTTTTAAACACAATGACTTAAGGTTGTTTGTTTTTTTTAATATACAATGTAATCATACTGATACGTAATTAAAGGTTGGTTTGTATTTGCCATGTTCAGTTTTCACACATCGACAATTATGCGTTGCGGTTTAGCAAAATAGGTTAGAAAGATTCATGAGGAGTTATACTTGAATCGTACTGTTATTAATATTTAGTACCAGGATCGCTCCATGTGTTCGATATATCACAACTTATTATTTGCTTATAAGTTTATAATGCTCAAGAATGCATAACCATTTCTGTTGTTTCAGTTGCTTGTATTTGTGTTTGAACTTGGATTTTAGATTTTGTTCTTTGTGAAGCTATTGAAAAAACGGCTAAAGTATCTTAGAGAGGAGTTGCCAGCAGTTGCCTTTAAGTGTTGCATTCAAAAGCATAAATATAATATGGGTTGGAAATATGCAAATGCTGCAAAAAGACCACCAAAAGTTTAAAAACAAGTGACTGCTTTGGAGCATAAACTCTTTTGAAGCTCCTGAAAAATTACTTAAGAAGTCATGAGGTGTGAATTGCTATGAACGGCTCAATCCCTTTTATTTTTAAGTTCTAGCGGGCAATACAAAGAAAGTGATAGAAACAAAACGTGTCATGAAGGTGCCCAATGTAAACTTTTAAATTTTAATGTCTCTAACACTCCAAAACATTTTATTATGTATCTGTTGTTATATGTGCTTTTACAAAGTCTACTTATTTCGATAATGTATAAAATGATCACGGGAATTTAAGTTATTAAGAATACATGTTGGCATGCGGTTGATGATATTATAGAACATATTTTCTAAATCTTTATGTGTCCCTTTAAATTTCGAATCTTTCTTTCCATCATTTTCTATATATTATTTTGTTTTTTGGTTAGCCAAGCTGAGAGCAAGTATATACACAATGCAAGGACATCAGAGAGTGTAGTTGTATAAGTGAGAATATTCATATGAATATCTAAGACTACTACAAATATAGTCTACAAAGAGGTTCTTCACGGTTTATGATCAAGTTTCAAGAGGTATGTACGAATATTCATATGATGTGATTTATGCCGTTTTCTAGATTTTACATATATTATCAATCACACAAATGTTTTACTTACACTTTATTCTTATACTTATTAGGTTATCAACAAATGCTCATTGCCTTACCAAGGCTGTCAAGATTTGCTTTTCATCTACATTATAAAGATTTGAGCACGCGTGCATGGCCGTTTATTACATTCTTAGTTACAAGTATTGTACTCTATACTATCATTGACTATATTCCTTTCGAATAAATGATTCATCCTGTTTACTTTGTGGTTTTTCCTTACTTTGTTTACACACACTATTTTTTTTAATTTTTTTGTTGCACGATCTCATCTGAAAACCCGTGGGTTACCACGGGTCTATAAACTAGTATATATATATATATATATAAGTTTTACTTTAAATGTTCTCCAATTAAGAGAAAATATGCGCCGTTAGTGCCCTAACTTTTTCAATGGGCTAAATATGCCCATTTCAAAAAAATGATGGGGCTAAATGTGCCCAAGTCTTTTACAAAGTAGCAAAAATTAGCACATTTTTTTCATTTCGGGCACAAATTGTCACCTCTACCCAAAACCCTCTTTCCTCTTCTTCAAAATAGAAAATACAAATATCAACTAAATGTGTTTTCTATATTTTCAAGTATTTTGTGATAAATTTCTCTTTCAAATTTTTACAAAACCAGAGAAAACAACAGAATGTTTTCTCTAACTAAACGCACCCTAAATATCTGATAAAGAATTGGTCTTTGTATTTTCAATTCTTTATTTTCCTTTCTGATAGGTAGGGAAATGGTGGGATACATGTGAGAATTGGTTATGCTACATGTAACACCCCCATTTTCATAGTTCGCAGCGGATTTAGGGTTGGGGTATTACTTCATGGAATCACAGTTACAGTAATAGAAAACGACTCGAAAAGAGACGTTTTTATAAATATGTTATTATTCATTAAAATATCAGAGTTTTCATTAAGAAGAGGTCCCTTAAATCTAAGTGTGAAATAGTATTTGAGTGATAACAGGGTTGAAAGTCCTCCAAGTTCAATGCCGCTCCATGCCATAGATCCATAGCAGCCATATACCTAGGATACATGCTTAAAAAGTCAACACTAGGTGTTGAGTGAGAGTCATAGGTTTAAGTGATAGTGAATACAAGTTCCACAGGATTCAGTTGTTACACCCTTCAAGGAAAGTATAGAGTTTGTGATAATTGTAATGCATGTACAATTATCAAGAGTTGCTTCTTGCACTAAGCTCATGAAACACACGTTAACAGTCTAGATTATGGGGTCTGCAGACCAAACCATGATAGGACGGGAAGGATAACTTGCCAAAGTTAATCCTTCAGAAGGTTCAAATATAATACTTATTGGTATCCTCTAGAGAGAGGTAAACCAACGGGAGTTGTCAAACTCCAATAGATCTATCAATTATATTCGCGTTCACTCGCAAGTGATTAGATTCATGAATTTAGATGTATAGTGGTGGCAAGTAGTTTACTCGTGCAATAACCAAAGAATAAGACTTGTATTCAGTTTTAAGTGAAAAAGTAAGCATGTATCCCCCTCACAGGGTTTGTAAAGCATTTAGAGTGAGAAATCAAAAGGTGTGAGGCTATGAAACTCACCTGGGCTTAGGGAAATCTTATTGATGTAAAAGTGACTCAGAGATTAGATCGCTTACTCATGCATCCTGGGGTTTGTTATAGGTGTGGGTGTATGTGAAGCTCTAGTTGTTTTTATTAGGTTTCTCAAGTAATCATTCTTAGGGTTTCTAGTGTTTAGATATAACAAAACACCGTTCGGGCCATCACAATCTAGAATTACGTACATACTCCTCACATGAAGCTCCCTAGTATTGTATTATGTTATTAAACATAATACTATTCGGGCCATCATAATTCAGAAGTATATAATATTCACATGAAGCTCCCTAGTATTGTGTCGTGTTGTTAAGTATTTAAGTTATAGATATAACACAACACCGTTCGGGCCATCATAATCCAGAGGTCATGTAGTAAACGTTTGAGGAGCCAGGGCATTTTAAATCGTAAACCCAGCAAACTCGTCAAAACGAATACCCAAATGAAACCCCTCACATGAAGCTCCCCACTATTTTGTTATGTTGTTAAGTAAAAGATAGTTTTTAGTCTTATATGAAAATACTTTACTTTATACCCTTATCGTTATATATTTACAAAATCTACCATAAACTTATAAACTCATATTATTTAGACTTTACAAAATTAGTCCCTATTCTTATATATTTTAGGAAAATGATAGAAATGATCCTTGGACTTATAAGTTTTCAAAATTTACTATTTATACCTTTACTTTATAACTTTTGCAAAACTAGTCCTTATAAGCTTATAACTATTTCACTTTTTATCCTAAGGTTATATAACTTTGTAAAAAGGGTCCTTATACCTAATACTTCTAAGAAAGGTCAAAGATAGTCCCTAGACTTAATATTTTTAGAAAGTTACCATATATACCCCTATGCATGGAAAACTTTGCAAAACTAGTCCTAATTCCATGCAAACTATATTTTTATGAAACAAAAATGTTTCTTTGCTTATGGTTAACTAATATTAGCTTAACTAAGTTGCCTAAACTAGCTTATAACTTATGATAATGGCTTATAACTTATGATAATGGCTTATAGCATATAATTAGCAATTAGTCTATAATTAGGGTTTTAAAATGAAAAGTCCTAAAGGAAAATGATCAAGGCTTAGGCAAGGGTTCTAAGGTGATCTAAGGCCTATCCTAACTATCCTAGGACTGTAATAAAGCTATTAGAACAAGTATTTAAGCTTACGTGACCAGAAATGGGGCGTACGTGAGTTCTAGGGTTTCTAGGTGCAAAAACGACTTGACAAGGCTTCAAGGCTTCTAGTACTCGACTTCTAGGACTACAAGGGACTTAGTACTACCACTAGGAACAGAACATGTGAGGTGAAAAGAAGTGAAGGTGTGAGATTGAATGGAGGGGGTAGCGAGGGCTTTTATAGCCTCGTTTGGACTTGGTGAGCAAGCAAGGGTGGTTTAGGTGGCACGAGGAGGGGGGAGGACTAGCTACTGCTACTATATGACTAACACAAGCTAAAATGATGACTATTGAAGGCTAGAAGTAGAGGTGGAGGTGTTTGTGGTGTTAAAGGGTACCGTGTGGTATGGTGGTGACATGGAGGTGATGGAGGTGTATGGTAGGTTGCTTGGTAGTGACAAGGAGCTTATGGAGCTGCTTGTAAGCTACTAGGGGTGGTGCTAGGGTGCTTGCTAGCTTATAGTAGGTAAAATCTAGGTTTAGGTCTAATTTAGGGCTTGAACTAGCTTAGGGTTTAGACTTAGGGTTTAGTGCCTAGATTAGGATCCTATGAGTGTTTAGTGACTAATGTTATGTCCTAAGAGGCTTATACTAAGTGGTGGTAGCTTATGGTAAAGATTTGGGATAGTCTAGACCTAGTTCCGGGAAGTTATAACCTAGTTAGGGTTTTGTCCTTAAGAGACTTGTACCTATGCTCTAAGAGGTTGTACTAGAGTCTAAGGGTGCTAAGATATCCTATTGTTGCTAAGGTAACTCATACATAAGCCTTGAACACTTCCAAACTAGTTTAGATAAGCAATTAGGGTTTTGTAAACACATAGGGCCAATTAGGGTTTATTATGGTATTATGATGAGTTTAGTGTGTTAGATTGATAGATTACTTATTGTGGTAGTGTTGTGATCTTATGCTTGACATACCAGGGTTTTATAGGATGTGAGTATAGAGATATTTGGCTTGAGTAGATACGTGAGCATGTTTAGAGAGTCATGCAAGTAGTGAATGCACATAGAAAACAAAAATATACCAGTGAAATACCTGATATAGGTATTTGTAGTGCGAATGATAGTGGTGAGATTTTATGGGTGGTTACACTACACAATAATATAGACACGTGTTATCTCATAATAAAGATTTGGGGTTGTAGTGACTAATTTTTATTACTCGTATGTAATAACTCAAGCTAAAGTTTGAGATAAGTCACGTTTATGTCGAAAAGTTTTATTTGTACCGTTAGTATAAAACTGAATAATTTGTTAATTAGATTGATTTATTTGTCTTTACCAAATAAAAGAGATTATTATATTATTCCTTTGACAATTTCATTTATCTACATTGTTTTTTTCTGCCTAATTAAATTTCTTAAATTTCACTTTACCAAACGCGCCCCTAAATTTTGAAGTGAAATAAAATGAAGATAGAAAAGGGTTAAAACTGGAATGAGTTGTGATTTGGGATGTGGTGATAGAGAACGAATTCTCCATAATTCAAATATCCATCTTTATTAATGTCTCCTGATAAGAATATATATTAATCGCGTGTCTCATAATTGTCTTTCTTTATCTCAAATGTTCATGCCTGTTTTCTCAAGTTTAATGATTTATTTTCAATGACCATTCATAAGTGTATTTGATCCGTTAATTGCAATTTGATATTTCAGGTTTGTAGTGTTTCGTTTGTAGTAATTCGGATAACATCGATTATCACAATGATTTCAGTGATGTATTTTGGGTGGTGGTTTTGAGATGGATTTTTAGTGGTGATGGTTGTTGTTAATTGTAAGGGAAAAGGGATAATAGAAAACAAAAAATATATACGAATTACGCATAAGCATAACGCCTAAGCATGAAAATAAAAATGTCAAATAAACCCAATTTATATGTTAAGCAGGTAGAAGGTGAGCAAATTAGTGATAATAGAACGAATGTGTAAGTCACGATGGTTAAAGTGTTAATAAATAAACTATATTACCTAAACGTGTAAAATTTGAAATGTTATTTTCTAATATGTAGCTTAATCCCAAAAATATTTCGTTTTCAACATGTGAAAAAAAAAAAAAAAAAAAAAAAAAAAAAAAAAATCTAATTAATATTTATTTTTGTTCATTTTAGAAAATCTAGCAAATTAATGGTTCAATTTGACAACAAATTTCATTAAAATCTTCGTTGTACTTTCTAGTATGTGTTATCTTCACTTGAACAAAATTTCTTATGTGATAATTTGTCTTGTCTAATAATATGACATTTTTGTTCATTTTGGAAAATTTAGCAAATTTCAATATGATAACAAATTTCTTTAAAATCTTCGTTGAAGTTTCTCGCAAGTATTTTTTTTTTACTTAGCAAATTTCTTTGCAAATTAAATTATGTTTCATTTTGCCTTTTCTTTGAAACTCATTGATTGACTTCTTTGTTCTTTCTAACTTGTGGCTTTTCTAGACCTCTTTGTATCATCTATTGACTCTAGCAATCTTCGATTTTTGGATGATTGTTTTCTATCTTTTTACATCCTATTTTCTTCGATACTCGTTAGGTTTTCACAAACATAGAGCCCAACACTCACAAATGCAGTATGTTAGATACTTGGATTAGTTCTCTCGGTATGTTACATTTGAAATTTTGATATGATATGGTTTATGGTCTAAATGTACAGTGATTTGACTCATTAACTAATGGAGCATGATTTGACATACATGATGATTTTTAATCAAACTTTCTCGTATTCTTAAATCATAACTTATTTTGACAGATTTTAAAGTTACAATTCACTTGCCCTAATCTTACATTTATTTTGTCACACCTCTACTTTCAACGTTGCTAATTTTCATTTGATGAGTCATGATAGTTTAACCACTCCACTCAAATGCCTTTTATGCATGACGATCTTATATTTGTATTTACCCTTGTTTAAAGAAAATAAAGTATGTGTAATTTCGTCATCTTACCAAAATGAGTCAAAATAAGTATATTGTACAAATATAAGTGATTGTTATTTATATTCATAATGCATTATTCAAAATATAACTTTTAATTCGGGGCGTCTTAATTTATTATTTAACTACTCCACTTAATAACATAGAATGAATTACATCAAACGAACTTGCATATGAAATCACTTATTAGTTCCATAGAGAAAAGGCCAAAACGTATTTCCATAGAAATAACTTTTTTAGTAATATATGTAATACTTGAATTATAAACTCTAAAAGTAACCGATTCACGTTTTGCAATGAATTTGAGATTTGGAGAAGTAAAAAGGAAAATGATAACAGAAAGATAAAAATAGTTGGTGGTGTGATGCATGTGTAAATTTCGAGTTAACCGAATTGTCCTTGGCGTGTACGATTGGTGGACAAAGGTGACGAAACTTGTCTTTTTATGGCCAAAGTAACAAACTTTTCTATAAAGTTTAAGCAAGCCTTAAAGGGGAGGTGATATGTACACCACTAAAAGTGGTGTGCACATCACTAATCCTGCATTTGAATGTTGTACTATGTGCATCATTAGTGTAATTTAGTGGTGTACATATCACTTCGTAACCCGACTATCCCCGTTAACTTTCTGACGGATCCGCTTGAAGGGAGGTCTACTTTACGGCCAGCTGATGTACTTGTGTTTGGGTGGTCCGGGGGGAAACATGCTTGTGTGGATCTTACTGGGGTGTCCCCTCTAGTAGGGCTCAGGGACAAGGGGTTTGTTGCGGGACAAGCTGCTTTGAAAGCGGAATCGAGCAAAGTTGCTAAACACGAGAAGGCTGGTTTAGAAAATCAACACGTGTTTCTCCCTTTTGCTTTTGATACATTTGGTTTCCTAGCTCCGGTGGCAGTGGAGTTTTTGACTAGGGTTCAACGGGTTGTGCAAAGTAATTTTTCGACCCCTAAAAAACAAAACTTCATTTTTAGTAGGATTGAGTTTGCCATCCAAAAGGGGGTTGCGGCACAGCTTGTTGCTCGTTTGCCTGCCATCTTATTGTAATTGATTTTTACCATCTTTTATGAATTTAGTCTTTATTTGAGTATGTAACTAGGCTCGTTTCTTTCTCTTAAATTATTCTAACTGACTTGAAAGTTTTTCGTGTAGAGACCGAATTGAATACACTATCGCTTTTTCAAGAACAATTACTTTTAGGGCCTGAAGTAGTTTCCGATATATAAAGTATCTAGTCGATAAAAATTGTCAAAAATAGTAAACCAGTACAAAGTTTTGATAGTACTCATAGCAGTAACTTGCATATCGTTATCCATACGTTTGAGTTTACTATCACTATGAATAGTCAAATTCAGAATAATTATATTTTGTGACTGAATACACATTTGTGATATGTGACTGTACTATACTAGTACTACTACATCACTGAAAAGCATGAATGTAATGAGTATACATAAGTTTTGTAGGATAAGATTTTTCTCAACATATCTCGAAATCACATTGTCCATCCTCCTCTTACTCAAAACTAATAACACGCAGTTTTATGTAGATATTGTGGGCTATGAGTTATATGAGTTATAGGTGGTTTCTACATTCTTTTTAATCCCTCGATTGTATCGTATATATCAAATTATCAATATGCAACTTTCACATGAGGAATTATGTCACATGAAAAAACCCTCAATTGGTTTCATATTTAATTTGCCATCATGATTATTCATACCAAAAAGATGTTGTACTTGTTTTTATAAAGTAGTTGTTTCATTATTATTGTTAGCTTTATCATAATTATATACTACTCCGTATCATATAAAGAAAAAGAAAAAAAAGTTATAGCCCCTCAACTATTTCTGAAATAGAAATTATCTAACTATTTTCTATGTTGCATTTTTATATAACCATAATTTCCGAACTTTTAACCAAATAATTCATGGTGTTCCAGACACTAGAGTTATAAGAAGATATGCTAAATTGCTAATTATGAGTAATTAACTTGAGGATCATTTATAAACCGTTACTGAAAATTGTTATGTCGATTTACAAAAGAGACACCAGCAACGATCTACAACCAAAACCTCTAAGAAACTTACCCTTTTGACCAACCCTTAATCACCATTCACCACCTTAAGCTTAAAAACTCGAAAACCTTTCATGAGACATGATTTGCAGCCTCATGGTTTTCATGCTTGTCCTCCTCAGACGACAACGAAGCCTCAGTTAAAGCCGACAAATTGCTCCTCCAACTACAGCTACCAAACGAGGTTGTCCTACTAGAACTAGGTGTAGCCAAAAACGTAGGTTTCTCCTCTCCAGCCATTATTACAAATAACTTTTCTTCTTTCTCACGCAACTCGTGTTCATTGTTGTTATTTTGTGGTGGTGAAGTTTGGGTGTTGTTGCTCACATTTCCTGATTCAATGTCTCTGTCTTGGTGGTCGAAGTGACCAGAAATCTTCCAGTAAGAGCAAGCGAGAACTAAAAGAGCGAAAGCAATTAGACCCATCATTGCAGCTAGGCCTCCGAAGAGGTACGGCACGGGTGAGTGCCATGGTGATGGTTGTGGAGATAATGGCGATGATGGAGACATCATATTTTTTTTGTTTGGTGTGTGTTTGGATTTTGATTAGGTTGGTTTAAGGTGGAAAGAAAGGATGAGTAAATTAAGGAGTCTGTCTTGATTTGGTTTTATAGGGGGCAAAATGTAAAACCAAAATTGTGTATTCTTTTTGGTCTTTTATATTTGTAGTTGTATTATTTTATATATCGGTTTGTTTAACTTGTGCATGGGTTTGTCTAACTTTTGGGCACAAGTTAAGGACACTAAAAGACATCGGGACCTCACAGAAAAGAACATTGGGAACCACAGAGAAGTACAGTTTATGTGGATCCCTATGTCCTTTTTTGTGGCTCCCGGTGTCTTTTAGTGTAATTAACTTGTGCCCCTAGAACACAAGTTAGAAAAGTCTATTTTATATATAGGGATATCTTGGCTACAATTATTGTAGCCAATTGGCTACATACCTCATCAAAAATACACACGAAATGACTCTGGGACCCACAGAATAGAATTCAGGAACCTACAAAAAGACTCAGGGACCCACATTTTTAGCCTAAAATTGTAGCTAATTAGCTACAACAAATTGTAGCTAATATATTCCCTTATATATACTACATTGTAAAAGATTTGAAACTTCTTACCAAAAAAGTTTTAAAATTCTAAAACAAAAAATATTACTATAAAAGGAAAATTAAAAATTAATGTACAATTTAAAATTTTATGTCTCATTTAAACCATATAGTAACCCCTCAAATAATGATATATTTTAATAGAATTGTTTATAAAAGAGCCCACTTAACTTAGAACCACCAATATAATACTAATATCTAAAAAATAAAAGTGCTAACTATTTACACTATTAATAATTTAGACTTTCTATTTTTGAAAAACATCTATCTACGCTATAAAATATTTGGTACATTCTAATAAAGAAGTACATGTAGATGATAAAATAAAAAGTTATTTCTCTTTTAAAAAGTCTAAAAAGTCAGGTGCCGTTTGGTTTGTAGATGGGTTTAGATTAAAATTTGGATTTGAATGTAAAGTTGTGGATTAGGATTTGGATTAAGAGAGAGAAAATATATATAAATGAATTATTATAGAATTTTGTTTGAATATAAAATAATAAATATATATATTAAAAAATAAAGATGCTAGTTACAAAGGTGACAGGGGCCACTTACTTACAAAAAAGACAAAACAAATTGTCAGTAAACCTATTATTTTGTCAGTAAACCATATAGGGGAGGTGGTTTTTCTGCAATCCTTTATGTTTGGGCTGCATGCACTATTTAAAAACCGAATATCTCAACCAAACAAAGTTTTTTACTTTGGTACCTATGCCTAATGCTTAATACATCAAACCAAACGGCTCCTCAAAGCATCATGACAAGGGTCTCCTTTTAGTGAGTTCGGGCGGAGTATTGATGAATATGTTGAGTATTGATGTACATTTGGTATTTGATGAACATTTTGTATTGATAAACATTTTTATTGATGAACTTCTAGTCACAATATTGATAAACATAAAAAACACATATCTACGTTACACTATTAATAATTTAGACTTTCTATTTTTGAAAAATATATATCTACGTTATTAAATATTTGGAACATTCTAAATAAAGAAGTATTGGATAGATTATTAAAAAAAATAATAATAATAAAATAGTAAATAAAATAAAATTCTAAAAAGTCAAAGCATCATGACAAGGGTCTCTTTTTACTGAGTTTGGGTTGTGTACTGATAAATATTTTTATTGATGAACTTCTAGTCACAGTATTGATAAACATAAAAAAACCCGATGAACATTTTGAATTAACAAACATTCTGTTTTGGTAAACATTTTTTATTGACGAACTTTTAGGCAGAGCATTGATAAACATTTTTATTGATAAATATATAAAAAAGCGGTGAACATTTTGAATTGATGAACATAATATTCATTTTGTTTTCTTTGATAAACATTTACTTGATAAATACTTTTTTTTTCTCGATATTTTTTTATGAATATTCTGTGATGAAAAATTGCTAATTCAAAATTTTTTTTCCTGGCATGTTTGGTAAAGGGAATTGGAGGCAAAGAAATGTAACTAAACCAAATTCCATTATTTGGTTGTACAAGATAAAAGAGAACACGGAGAATTTAGTTTTCTCAAGAAATGGTTCCTTTGTATTTTGATTTCCACTCACTTTGTGAAGGAACTCGAGAGTTGCCAAATATTTCTCCGCCCTATTTTTCTTTCGTTGGGGTATTAATTAAAAACCCACATGAGATCCACATGACACAAAACTAAATTGAAAGTCTCCACTAGCCCTAGCTCTTTTGGCAATTTAGGGAACCACTTCATTGTCAGTCATCCACTCGTCTTCGACGATGGCTCATCCTCCTCTGTCTTCACCGTCGCTCTCCTCATCTCATCTATATTTGTCACTTCCCCAATCACTTGAAATCTCCCATGGCTCCAAACCTCAGCCTTGCTATTTGGGTGGTTTTGTGACTGTTGCTTTTTCGTCTTCTATTCGATGACTGTTGCTCGTTGTGGGTAAGAGAAAAGCATTTCCGGTTCTTTGATTTTCATTTTTATTGAAAGTTATCATAAACAACTTTTTGTTCGTAGATGTGATGTGTTCATAAACAGTTACCGTATCTGTGACTGCTCTACTTGTTGTTTCCTTATATGAACTTTGTTTTCCCAATAATTTTGCATAAAATTTGTATATTATTTGTTCTTCCAACATCAAAGGGTTTGAAAAAGCTGGCAACCTAGCAATACTACAATTGAGATAGCAACATTAGTTTTGTTCGCTATGATCGTGAAATGTATAGGCTGCAACCTTGTTTTAGTTACCAAATGACAAGTGTGGTTGTGTATTAATTTGAGATGCTGGTTTTAAACATCTAGTTAGTCGTTTATACTTATAGTATCAACTTACTAAGTTTAGTTAATATACACGTATTCTCCATATTCTGTTTTTCCTGGCTCGCTTCCGATTCTGGAGGTCAATCTATGTTGGTTATACAAAAACAAAAATAAAGAAGGATATATTATACTAGCAATTAACTGCTCAATTGGGTCACATCAGGGTGCTTTTTTTGTTTGCTGCAGGTTATGATCAATGTATTCCGTGATGGAACACAGAAAATGAAAAAATGATGGCGTGATGGTGGTTGTTTAATGAGCGTGAAATTCAAATTTATTGGTGTTAACTAATTCGGTCTTAAAGGATGACCCGTATGGTTAGGTGTTGTCATACATCAAACTTTTCTACAAATAATTCGCAACAGTAATGTTTTTACAGACAGCCTTCACTCTAATCTGATTTCATGTTGATAACATCTCTTTTTTCGATGTATAACAATGGTTAAGGCTTGTATTTTAAGTAATTTTATTGCAAATTAAATTTTGGTATAAGAGATATTGGGGTAATATTATGTTATTGCCCTTTAGTTTTGATTGTATCAAAAATCTTTCGTGCTTATGCTATGTGTTGTGGTACTTGTTTGAATTCGATGTTTCGATGAAGGTATTTCTTTTGGCTTTCGGTTGTTTGAAATTCATTCTTTTAGTTTCGTTTATAATAAAATTGTGAAAAATATGATGCGAGTTAGTAAACTGATGGTATATCAAATACATTTTCAATTCTCTAATATTACCTACTAAAAAAAGACAATTCAATTTTGCTCATTTCTCAAGTCGATGCCTCTGTCATTTACCAAACAACAGAATTTAACAAAATTTCTCAATAAATTTATTTCTCTGAATTTCTATTCACTGCTTCTTTTCTAATCTCTGAAATTATCTCTACAAAACATGCCCTAACATTCTTTGATGAACATTCTTGTGAAGAAGAACTGCATATTTAAAGTTTTGTTAATCACAAATAAACATTATTCATGATTCCTAAAAACATCATTAGTCAAACATATTTTGTTTCTTTCAACAAATATTGAAGACTTAATGAATTGTTAAAGCATTTGTATTCTAATTAACACATTCAAACTCTAAAATCACAAAATTACTTGTTTGAAACATTTCTTCAAACACCTTATGGGTGTTGTTAACTTTATAAAGTTAACACCCCCATTTTCACGGTTCGCAGCGGATTTAGGGTTGGGGTATTACTTCATCGAATCACAGTTACAGTAATAGAAAACGACTCGAAAAGAGACGTTTATAGAAATTTAGCTATCATTCATTTGATTATTAGAGTTTTTATAGTAAAACATATACTTTTACTATTGATGAGGTCTCAAAGTCTAAGTAATATGTTATGTTTGAATGATAACAGGTTTGAAAGTCCTCCAAGTTCAGTGCCTCCTTCTGTCATATCTCCGTAAAAGTGATATGCCTAGAATACATGCTTAAAAGTCAACACTAGGTGTTGAAGTGAGAGTAATAGGCTTAAGTGTTAGTGAATACAAGTTCCACATGGTTCAGTTGATACACCCTTCAAGGAAAATGTAGTGTTTATGATAATTGTAATGCATTCTACAATTATCATGTGTAGGGTATGTTGCACTAAGCTCATGAACCACACGTTAACAGTCCGGGTCATGGGGCTGCAGACCCAACCATGAGGGGATAGGAAGGATAACTTGCCAAAGTTAATCCTTTAGTGGGTTCAAATATAGTACTTATTGATACCATCCAGAAAGATGTAGTATCAACGGGAGTTGTCAAACTCCAATAGATCTATCAACTATATTCGCGTTTGCGTGGGTAAAATATCCCAAACGATTAGATTCATGAATTTTAGTTATGTAGTGGTGGCAGATAGTTTACTCGAGCAACAACTAAAGAAAAAGACTTGTATTCGGTTTAAAGTAAAGCAAGTAACATGTATCTCCCTCACAGGGTTTGTAAAGCATTTAGAAAGCGCTTAAAAAGGTGTGAGGATATGAAAACTTACGGAATTTAAAGAGTGTGAGGCTATGAACTTACCTGGGCTTAGGGAAATCTTATTGATGCAAAAAGTGACTCGGAAACTAGACTGCCTTACTCACATATCCTGGTGTGTTGTAGGTGTAGATGTATGTCAAGCTCTAGTTGTTTAGGTTTCTTAAGTAATCATTCTTAGGGTTTTTAGAATTTTAGATATAACACAACACCGTTCATGCCATCACAATTCAGAAGTATAAGGCTCCTCACATGAAGCTCCCTACTATTGTATTATGTTATCAACATAATATCGTTCGGGCCATCATAATTCAGAAGTTAATACTCCTCACATGAAGCTCTTTACTATTGAGTTATGTATTTATTTAGAGTTTAGTTATAACATAACACCGTTCGGGCCATCATAATTCAGAAGTACATGCAATAATCGTTTGAGGAGCTAGGACACTTTAAATCGTAAACCCAACAAACTCGTCAAAACGAAATATCCACATAATACTCCTCACTTGAAGTTTCCTAGTATTGTGTTATGCTTCTAAATTTAATATTTTTATTTTATACTTTTATAGTTAATATATTTACAAAATCTACCCTAAACTTATAATACTTAATTATATTATTTATACTTATAACTATCTATACTTGACACAATTAGTCCCTATACTTTTATATTTTAGGAAAATGGCAGAAATGACCCTTGGATTTATAAGTTTTCTATATTTACCATTTAGACCCTTAACTTTATAACTTTTGCAATACTAGTCCTTTTAAGTTTATAACTATTTAACTTTCTATCCTAGGGTTTTATAAATTTGCAAAAAGGGTACTTATACTTATAACTTCTAATAAATGTCAAAAATAGTCACTAGACTTAATATTTTCATAAAGTTACCATATATACCCCTATGCATGGAAAACTTTGCAAAACTAGTGCTAATTCCATGCAAACTATATTTTTATGAAACAAAAAGGTTTCCTAGATTATGGTTAACTAATATTAGCTTATCTAAGTTACCTAAACTGGCTTATAACTTAATATAAGGGATTATAGCATATAATTAGGGTTTAGTCTATAATTAGGGTTTTAAAAAGAAAACTAGCAAATGATTAAGACCAAGGCTTAGGAAAGGGTTCCTATGTGATCTAAGGCATCCTAATACTATCCTATAACTGAAATAAAGCTAATAGAACAAGTAAAGAAAGCTTACGAGACCAGCTTGGGTGTAACGAGGGGTTTTAGGGTTTTCTAGGGCAAATACGACTCGACAAGCATGCAAGGCCTATACCACTCGACTTCTAAGTTTCCTAGGACTCTTGTACAGCTACCAAGACCAGAATATTGAAGGTAAAGGAAAGAGAAGAGCTGTGAATGAAATGGAGAGGGGACGGGGGGTATTTATAGTACTCGATGGCCTTGGTGAGCAAGTAACGAGAGTAGGAGGTGTCGAGGGGGGAAGGTGACTAAGCTAGGCTAGTAGCTGACTAAGGAAGGCTATGGAGGTGTATAGGCGGTTTAGGGTTTTGTGTGGAGGAGATGGAACCGTGGGGTGAAGGTGGTGACAAGGAGGTGATGCACCTCCTTGCTTGGGTGCTTGTAAGGTGCTAGGATGCTAGGTAGGTTAGGGGGAGGGGCTAGGGTGCTTGGTTGCTATTTTAGAGGTGCTTAAGTAGCTTAGTTCTAAGGTTTTGGTTTTGTTTTGACCTAGTTTTGCCTAGAGTGAGTTTAGGGTTTTGTGATGCGCGGGATTGTGACCACGCATTAGGTTTTACTTCTCAAGGGATCTTGAGAAGCTTGCAATCCCCACCAGGCAGTGTACCTGACCGATGTAGTATAGTGTAGTGGCAAGTACCGGGGGATTGATCGTTCTCTAGGGGAATAGTGTCGTTAGGATTGAAAAACTACTCGAATAGGTCTAGGGGTGAGGGAAGATTCTTTTTGTATTTTTATATTTTTAGGAAAGCAAGTAAAAAATCTCGGGTTTGAAGGAGTGAGCGGAATTAGTTGCTAGTCAACTAACCCAAATAACTACTAATGCAAATAAAATAAAATAACAAGAAAGTAAATATTTGTGAAAACTATATAGAGAGAAGTGTGTTTACTTAGAGTTCCTTACTCCCTAACTATCTTTTACCGATTGATTAGTGTGTATTAATTGCATGGATGACAGATTGTATTTTTTAATAACGGTCGTGGGGGTGTGTATGGACTTCCCCAACTCTATAAGCTCCTACTTCACCCCTATGTCGAACCGGCTAAGAAGCTCCTAACATGGGATCACTAGAATTCGCTCATGCATTAAATACAATCAAATAACCTTAGTACACCTTGGTTCATGTTTCTTAAGACGTTCAAGTATGTTACCGTATAGGAGGTTAGCCAGTTTTCTTAAGCCTAACATCGATAAACATTCATCCAATACAATTAACAACACACCATTCAATCAATAATCAATATTTAGGTTTCATTAGATCTAAGCAAACACAAAGAAAACCTAGCCTAGCATGTTAAACAAAAGACAAGAACAAGATAGAATCAAATAACACATAGACATATTGAATGATTAATTAATTACTTATCTTCAATGTAACATGGAAGATCTCAAGGTAAAAAACCTTGAAAAAGCTGCTAAAATTCGTCTAGGGTTTCTCCCTAAAAAGTTCCACACCAATGACTAAAAATTGTGAGAATATACATAGAAAAACAGATCTGACGGCATCACGTTGTAGCCTTGACGCCGTCACCTCGCCGTGCTTAGGGTTTCTTGATGGCCTTCTTGACGCCGTCCCCCTTTAATCTCCCAAAATCCATTCTGGCTTATCAAGGCTTGACGGCGTCACATCCAAGCTTGACGCCGTCAAGGGTACTATTCCAGCAGATTTTAGCACTTTGTCGAATTCTTCACTTTTATGCTCCAAAAACGTCCAAAATACTTCCTTTTCTAGAATTTCTCTCCAAAGTACCTAAAATGCCAAAAGGAATGATTTAGGGCGATATTTGATCAAATAAATACGAATTCGGGCTTAAATGACCCCTCAAAAGCGGTACACTTTTCTCCTTATCATTTTGCCTAGGGTTTAGTGCCTAAATTAGATTCCTATGAGTATTTAGTGACTAATCCTACGTCCTAAGCGGCTTATACTAAGTGTTAGTAGCTTATGGGAAAGATTTGGGAAGGTTTGACCTAGTTTCCGGGAAGTTATAACCTAGTTATTGTTTTGTGCCTAAGGGACTTGTACCTAAGCTCTAATGGGTTGTACTAGTGCCTAAGGGTCCTAAGGTATCCTAATGTTCCTAAGGTAACTCATACTTAAGCCTTGGACACTTTCAAACTAGTTTAGTTAAGCATATAGGGTTTACTAAGCACATAGGTCTAATTAGGGTTTAATTGGGGTTTTGTGATAAGTTTAGTTTTTTAGATTGATAGATTACTTATTGTGGTGTTGTTGTGATCTTATGCTTGACATACCAAGGGGTTTATAGGATGTGAGTGTTGAGTTATTTGGCTTTTATGGATACGTGAGCAGGTCTAGAGAGTCATGCAAGTAATGAATGCACATAAAATGCAAAAATTTACCTGTGAAATACCTACTATAGGTATTTGTAATGGGAATAATAGTGATGAGATTAAGTTATAGAAGAGATAACTATAGTCTTATGTTGGGTTTTGGTCGTTTTGGACAAATATGAAAGCGGGACAACAAGGTTTATAGAAAATTGTATCATGTTTGGAAAATTGTAGAGAATAAACCGTACTTCAGATTAACATGAGGTCTAAACCAAACTTGTAGTTCTCTGAGTTAGCTTTCCAATAAAATTGGTCTCAGGTCTTAATTCAAAGTCTAAGTGGGTTAAAATAGCAAATTTCAGCAAATTGTCCAGAAAATAACATGTTATGCAGAATTTTGTGTCAACTTTGAAAGATCTAGAGAATTAAACTTTCATCGGATTAAGTTGAGGTCACAACCAAAATTGTAGTCCTTTGAGTATACTTTCTGATGGAATTGGTTTCAAGTCCTAATTCCAACATTAAGTGGTTCAAATCTGCAATTTTACAGCAGACTATCCAGAATTTGTAGATTTTGCTTTTGCAATTTATAGCATACTCTCAGAACGGCGGACGAACGGCGCATTTACTGATGCAGTACGACAACGCCGTTCGTTCGTTGTAGGGAGAATGGCGGACGAAATTTTCCTTGTACCAATCTCCCTAACGAATATTTCTACGTGATGGCTTAATCCATCACACCCCAATTTGTTTGATCCATATATCATCAATATTTAGCATATTGTAAAAAGTTAGTTATTTTTAATTAAATGTACAACTAGTAAGCATTTTCTTTTGACATGCCGCAACCATAAATGTGGGGCAATTTCATATATATCCTTGCAAATTTCAAAAATTTCATATATATCCTTTTGATGCATTAAATGCATTGTACTTTATGCATAAAAAACTAGTAAAAAGGATATACATGAAATTTTGGGAATTTGCAAGGATATACATGAAAGTATGCCAAACTTTATTGGTACCGTATATGTAACTGATGAATTATCATTTCACAAAAATAAAAGAACCAGTGAAACTAGGCGTACGCGTAGATGTGTAGTAACAATTGAATAATACCGTAAGTCGTTGTTATAAATAACAAAGTTTCTCAACCACTGCACTTTTGTATTCTGTTAATACGTAATCATACTAACTGAACATTCCTATATTTTACGACACCTGATCATTGGACTCATCGCTACCCATGTTCCTCACTTGCACTTGATCACTACTCCCAAACGACGAGGTTCTACTAGAACTAAGAGTTGCCAAAAACATAGGATTATGTTCTCCTGCAATAATCACAAGAAACTTCTCTTCGAATATGATTGTGAACTAGAATATGATTGTGATTCAGAATATATGAAGTTTGTATTTAGAATATCGATTAGTTTATGTGAAAGATTTTCTTGATGTTGTTGGTGTTTAGTTACAATTTTAAAGGGGTGCTTGGCTCAAGGTTAAAATAGTGCTTAAATTAGTGCAATTGTTTGTAGACCTTATGAAAAATGATCTCATATATGATTAATAAGCTAAGGTTAAGTTATAGAAGAGATAACTATAGTCTTATGTCGGGTTTTGGTCGTTTGGACAAATATGAAAGCAGGACAACAAGGTTTTTAGAAAATTGCATCATGTTTGGAAGATTGTAGAGAATCAACTGTACTTCAGATTAACATGAGGTCTAAACCAAACTTGTAGTTCTCTGAGTCCACTTTCCAATAAAATTGGTCTCAGGTCTTAATTCTACAAATTGTCAAGAAAACAACATGTTATGCAGAATTTTGTGTCAACTTTGAAAGATCGTAGAAAATTAAACACTCGTCAGATTAAGTTGAGGTCAAAACCATAATTGTAGTCCTTTGAGTATACTTTCTGATGCAATTGGTTTCAGGTCTTAATTCCAACATTAAGTGGTTTAAATCTGCAATTTACAGCAAACTATCCAGAATTTGTTGATTTTGCTTTTGCAATTTATAGCATACTATCAGAACGGCGGACGAACGGCGTGTTTGCCGATGCAATACAACGGCGCCGTTTGTTAGTTGTAGGGCGAATGACGGACGAAATTTTCCCTGCACCGATCTCCCTAACGGATATTTCTACATGATGGCTTAATCCATCACACCCCAATTTGTTTGATCCATATATGATCAATATTTAGCATATTGTGAGAAGTTTAGTTATTTTTAAATAAATGTACAACAAGAAAGTATTTTCTTTTGACATGCCGCAACCATAAATGTGTAAACTTTATTGGGAAAAATCTTTAATAATGTACCATACTTGTCAAAAAAATTACTTTTGTGTAGCGAACAAAAAAAATAGCTTTTTGATGTACTGAACTTTTATTTTTTTGGCCTTTTTGATGTACTATTGACATTTTTGCCCTTCAAATTATTAAAAATCAAAGGGCAAAAATGTCACGAAAATACATCAAAAAGGACAAAAAGTCGAGTATAAGGGGTAGAAAGACTATTTTTTTTGTTCGCTACACGAAAGTAATTTTTGTGACAAGTATGGTACATTATTAAAGATTTTACCGTATATGTAACGGATGAATTATCATTTCACAAAAATAAAAGAACCAGCGAAACTAGGCGTACGCGTAGATGTGTAGTAGCAATTGAATAATACCGTAAGTCGTTATAAATAACAAAGTTTCTCAACCACTGCAAAATTTTGTATTTTGTTAATACGTAATCATACTAACTGGACATTCCTATATTTTACGACACCTGATCATTGGACTCATGGCTACCCATGTTCCTCACTTGCACTTGATCACTACTCCCAAACGACGAGGTTCTACTAGAACTAAGAGTTGCCAAAAACGTAGGATTATGTTCTCCAGCCATAATCACAAGAAACTTCTCTTCGAAAAAAGGTGGCGCCGTCTTTTCATCATCCTCGGGTTTTAAGTCACTGTCGCCAGCCTCAAGGTCTCTGGCTGCGCCGCCAGAGTTACGTAAGTTTCGGTTTAGCTTCCAGTAAGAACAAGCAAGAAACATGAGTGCTATAGCAATGAGGCACATCATGCAAGCAAGGCCGCCGAAGAGGTACGGCACTGGTGAGTGCCATAGTGACTTAACATGTGTCACTGGTGATGATGACGGTGTCAAAGAACCTGAGTGATGTATTTGTGACATCTGTTTTTAATGTTAAAATTTCAAAGTAGAACAAACAAAAATAGTAGAGCTTAGGACGTACAAAACAAGAGTAAGATTTTGAAGGGTTTTGTTTTTTTTTTTGTTTTTTTTGTTTTTTTGTTTTTTGTTTGTTTTTGTTTTGGTGACGAGTGATAGATTGAGGTTGTTTATATAGACCGAGCTAAGTGAGTGATGACGTCACTTATGCGGCGAGCAGATTGTAACAAGCTGGATGGCTTAGGTGTTGTAATTAATGTTTTACATGTGTACTTTTTGTATATTGCTCTTAACTTGGGTTGTATTCATTTTGCGTTTTCTATAACTTTGTGTTAAAAGTAATGAAAAATACTCGTGACAGTAAATTTTTAGGTGGCGCTAGTTGTTCGATAAATAAAACTGGGAACAAATTAAATGTAGAGAGAAAGTATGAGTAGACAAAAAGGTTTGGGTAAATGTCAAAATCTTCTAATTATGATTTGTGCAAACGCGTCAATTTAATGAATTATTGTCATTTTTTTTACTAGACGAGTACTCGTGCATAGCAACGAGATTTTATAGCTATAAATAGTTTATTGATAAAAATAGTTTATAGGTTATAAACGAAAAATAATAAAAGTTTGAGAATTAAACATAATGTTTTGAAACCCGGTTCGACCCGGGTGGTTCAACCAGTTGAACCGTTCCGGTCAAAAAATAGGTCGATTTAAACCTGGTCAACTTGCTAGGTTGGATCGAAAACGGGTTAAATTAAACTGGGTGAACCCGCCGGGCTTGAAGCGTCCCGGTCAGCCCGGTTTGTGTCTTAATTCGTTGTATTTTAATTTGATAGATATGTTTTTAATTGGTTGTACAATGTGAATAAATCATTGTAATTTTAAGTAATGAGGTGTTTTAATAAGAGTATTAATTACATTTAACTTTTCTCTCTCATTTGATTATTCTTGAAAACTCAACATTTCTTGAAAATTTCACATTTCAAGTTTGACCATTTTTCCATTATAGGTATTATAGATTACTGTATTTCATGAAAATATTTCAATTTAATTAGTAACCTGATGAACGTAAAGTAAGGGCCCGTTTGGTTTGTAAGTGGGATTGGAATTGGATTTGGATTTGGGAAAGGTTTGAAAGAAATTGGATTTAAGGGTGCGTTTGGTTCGCAAGTGGGAATGAAATTGAAATTGGATTTGGGAAAGGTTTGAAAGATGTGGGAAAGATTTGAGAAAAAAGTAGGAGAGAGAAAATATATTATTATATATAATTTGTGGTTGAAAAAATCATAAAATAAGAAAAAGAATAAATAATGTGTGGTTGAAAAAATTTTATCAAATAAAAAAAAATTGATTGGATGGATTGGGGAGAAACCCACCAAATTTGGGTGGAATGAAATCTCATTCCTTGATTCCCAAAGTGGTGGGCCCAAAACCAACCAAACAAGGTTTTTGTTTCTTCTTTTTGTGATACCCACCCAAAAGAGCGAACCAAACGCACCCTAAGTATATGTTTGAATTAAATGAGGAGAGAGAAAATAAATTATTAATAAAATATATAAATTATTATTTATAAAATTGTTATATAAAGAAATGTGAAGAGAGTAATAAGTGGGGTCCACTAAAAATATAAATACTCACCAAAACCCACTCATCTACTTATCATTCAATCTTTCATTCCTAATTACATTCCCTCTCTTTAAATTTACAACCAAACATATGTTATTAGTCACATCAAATCAAAAACCCATACCAAACCCCCAAACCAAACGGGCCCTAAATAATAATGAGAAATCTAGAGATTTTACAAATTTTGTCTCACTTTAAATAATAATAATAATAATAATAATAATAATAATAATAATAATAATAATAAATAACATAACGATTTAGTTCCATCGTTATGATTCTAGCTAGTGATATATGATCTTGTATAATGTATAAGTTACTTGCATGAAAAGATAATTTAAAAAAAAAAAATAAAAAATAAAAAAATAATAATAATTAGCTTTCATTGATTTGTAAAGAACTAAAGAATATCTCAAGTTAATTGAGGGTGATTGTCTGTTTGGTTATGTTCAATGTTTGGGAATAACTAGCTGATTCTTTTTCATATAAATCTTTTATATAATAAAAGAATTACATCATTTCGGAGTTTTTTTTACAGAACAATCTTATGGGAAAAATAATTGGACCAATCAGAATGCTTGAAACTGACACGTAGGCAAAATCGTGGGATTTGATTGGCTATTAAAAAGTCAAAATTGAATCTAATTTAGTCAAAATTGATAAATTTCGTGTAGAAAGAAAAATCTATAAAAAAATATGTGTGTCAAAAATCTGAAAAACAAAACTATAAAAAAGCGGGTGTCAATTTCTAAACTACAAGGGTCCAACCTGGAATTTGTACCAAAACTGTAATTCACTGCAAATAATAACACAAACAAAATAATAACCCAACCCTAACATCCCTTTCACCCGACCACCACAATTCACGAACCAATCTTTGATTTTCAAAGGTTGTCAAACCTTTGAATTTCTAAATGTCAGGCCGCTAATCACAATCTGAAAGAAATCGAAACCTTAATCCAATCCTATTCTTTTTTTTGGTTAATCAAAGGTATATTTTTGGTTTAAAAATTCAGTTTATATTTTTTAGGGTTTTTTTTTTGGTAATTGAGTTGTGGGTTTATTTTTTTGTACTTTGATTGATGATTTAGATGTATTGGATAATTTAGCCCTATCTAATTGGGTGTTGTTCGTTCATGTTTATGTTGCTATTGATTGCTATTTATAATCTGTATTGTTGTGCATAAATTTGTTGTTGATTGTTGTTTAAAATATATTTGCTTAATAGCTGAATATGTCATCTTTATGTGTTCATAACGTATTCCGAAAA